>CAOLHI010000914.1:600000-786828 GCA_948474755.1 Ctenosaura bakeri | reverse complement strand
AACCAAAGGCAACAAGACAGTCACTAGAAATATACAAGTTACAAGTTGAGTTGAGTCATTTATTGCCACGTTGAGTCCAAGTTGAGTCACTGAAGTGGCTTGAGTCTGACTTAAGCCCAGGTCAATTGTCTCAAGTCTACATCACTGTCATCCACATACTTGTCCAATTAGAACTTTCAAAGTTGATGGCCATCTTTACATCTTGCAGTAATAAATTCCACAATTAAACTAGGCAAGCTCGGTCCTTATTCTATCTTACCAACATAGTGGCTGCATATGCCACTTTGGTGTCATGCAGAGTGTGATATAAAATGGAGAGACCATGCGTGAGAAGTATATTCTTCCCCATGCATGATAATGCATGAGGCATTTCCCCTGCAGCTGTCACATCTATTACTTAGAAGCCAGTGACCCTGCTACAAGGAGTAACAATGCCATACACTCTTCCTGTGTCATGTTTCCATTACATTTGTTACCCATATAGCATGGAAGAAAGAAATGTGCCACTAAGGAAATGCAAGAATTGTTAATATAGTAGTCTAGTAAGAACAATATTCATACATCTGATTTAAATATTTTTAAATTTTAAAACAGTGTCACAACAACAAAAAAAGTCACAACTGCATGATCTCTGCATTTTGAATTTATTTTGCAAGTGCCTGATTAAAATGTGTGATAAAGGAGTTTATTTTTATTTTCACTCTCTAAATTCCCTGTCATCCAGCTGAGCTGAAGTTAGTTTTGTAACATTTACAGGGGAGGTCAGTGATTGTGGGTGTTATTCAAACGCTCAGTAAACAAAAACAGGGAGAAATTCAGATTCTTCTGGCCTTCGGGCCTTTGAGGAAAGTTGTTTTTGGAACAAATGCTTAGATGTTGTGACGCTCAGACAGAATGCGGGGGAAAAACTGCTGACAGATTTTTTAAGAATCCATTAATGTTTGCAGTGAGAAATCTCCCATTTTGTTTAAGAAACTGACAGTAAAAATGAATTAATTAGAACACCCTTAAGACACTGAGCCTGCTTAAATGTGTTTGTAGAAAAATTAATTACTTACCACAGAATGAGATCTCTAGGAAGGCGTACATAGTATTTTTTTTTAAAGTAGCAGCCCCAACCATACATTCTTCCTCTTTTTTATCTTGATAATATACAGTATAAACTATTTTGAGTGGTTTATATCATGTTTTTCTTACCGTATCTGTCAAAGATGAATCAGATGCCAAGGAGAACACTTTAGACACAGAATGCAAATAGCCATTTGCTTGACTGAAAGTGCTCTAGCCCAGTGGTGAACCTTTTTGCTTCTGAACATGTTGAGACTTCTTGTGCCTTTTAGCATTTACTATCTCACAGGGCCCAATGGTTGACTTGGGTAGGTGATACCCATTTAGAATCTTAAGACTCCTTCACTGCCCAGAATGTGCTTCAAATTAGCATTTCTGGTGTTTTACCCTACACGGCTGCTACACGCAAGCCTGTAAGTTCCTTCTTCCAGCCCTTGACTTCTGGCCTCAGTAACAGGCTCTGCTAATGAGATTTCAAGGACCACAGAGGAGTAGCTGTCTCCGTGAATGTAGAAGGCTGAACCAGCCAGATAATGTTTCATCGCCACAGAAATGATCCATCAAAGGAAGTTCAGAGTGGTACCTTTCTATTTCATCTGTCTCTTCATCCATCCATCACTTTATTTATACTCTGTCTTTTTCCCAGACTGAGATTTTATTTATTTCTAAATACGAGGAGTAAGTAAGTAAATAAACAAACAAACAAACAACAATGATAAATAAAAGGAATAAATAAATAAGTAATAAAGCAATTGGTTGCACTGAGATATGGTCAAGACTGTGGGCTGGATAATCCTTGCAGCTCATCCATTGTTTTCTAGATGTATTGGAGTACAATTACCATCATCCTCAATCACTCCGTCCATTTCTTTCCCAGTTATTGAAATGGGAAAACCAATCTTGGTCAGTTTCATTCTGCTTCCTATTTTTCCACTGTTAAGATGATTGTGCCATATTTCCACACCTGATTGCAAATTGTGTGTGTATGTGTTTTGTTTTGGCCAAACTGGACATGAATCATAGGCATTTCCATGCGCATTTTAAAAACATTTAAAAACATTACAGACATTTTTAATATATATTTTAATTAACATATTTTTGTGCACACTTCTTTAAGTGTACATATTTCTTCCAAGCAATTTTTCCATTTTTCCAGCAAGATACACACATTTCTGTACTTATTATTTCAAAATTTTGAAGCACTTTTTAAAAAAATATTGTACATGTTCTTGTTTAGGCAAATAGTATCTCAGCCTTTGAAAACTACATTTTTCTGGGTCTAGGTGTGTTCTAATTTGTGTTTAGGTTCAGGAAGTGCAAATTTGGTAAACTGGCTCTGAACTGTGAATGGAGACATTTCTTGAAAAGATGCTGCTGATATTTCCAAAACAATGGGTATGTTACTCAAGAAGAGGCTTAGTGATAGCTATCTTGGTGCTTCTCTAACCCTTTACTGCTCGTTTTCTCGTAAGGGGCAGTCACACTGTAGTACTTCAGCTCTTGTTTGACTGCAGTTCAAAGGGATATCATCCTGCATTAATAGGATGATAACAGTGAACTGGGGACACGCAGATATTAAAAACCACTGCATAATGTATAAGATTGTCCTAAAGTGGCATTTGGGGACTTTTAGAAGCCAGGTAACTACAAGACAAGAGATATGTTGAGCCATTGTTTGGTTTCCTAGAATGGTTAAGAAGCTGAAAAGCAGAAGTAGCCATGTTGAAAATGATTACCATCTAGAATGGAAAAGTAGACATTTATTTTAAGTGAGGGAAAGAATAACCACTGAAATCTTTAATGACTGTACAGGCGTCACCTGCCTTTCAATAGCCAACTTTTCAACAATCCACCCTTTCGCCCCTTTTCAATTACAACAAGAACCCATATGTTCTATGTGTGATCCACTCTTTCAGCCAAAGTGGATCATCAAAAAGCAGCCACATTGTGCTTTTCCTCTCAATTGGCTTGGTGCCATCTTCTTGGTCATTCTTTGTACAGTTCAATCAGATGGCACCAAGTCGAGAGAAAAAGCAGTGCATGGTCACAATTACTGCATAAGTGGCAGAATTACCTATGTTTCAGTTTCACACATGGTAAGATCTGTAATTTGTTTGGAAGTATGATTAAAGCTTAAAAAGACCAGGTTCCTCCTTTCAAAGATTTCTGCTTATTTTTAGTGCTCTGGTCCCTAACCAGTCAAATCAGTAGGGCACACCTGTTTAGTAGAACTGCTCTGGTGCTATTTTTCATTATTCCCAAGCAGCCCCATGGCCATATCTTCTTCTCAGCTGATAGGATCTCTGCCTTGATTTTGTGATTCCATTTGGTGATGTGAAAAAATAGCACGACCAGGTTCAGTGCCACAGTTTCCGCTTAATAGAAGGCTGATAGGCTTCATCCTGTCTCCTCCTTGCTGGTTTTTCCTCTTGTATAAATTTGATCTAATTGCCAGCCTTATCTTTTAAGCTGCTCCTTAAATGACTTCTCGTTAGGTCTACTTAGGGATCATGTGTCCTTGTGTGTTAAGCATATTCTACCCCCCCCCCATACTCACATCCAAATGAGAATTGTAATGAATACAAAAATAACACTGTGGTTTGATGAAAGCCTTCATTAAAGGGTTCCTTAATGGAACCTGCTGCACTCCCTTGATTGCATAATCAACAGCTAATGAAATTGTCTGGGTAACAAGAATGAGGGGGTTGTAGTACATCCTCTCTTGAGACTGAAGTGGAACGACAATTGTGCCATTGTGAAAGAGAGGCTATTGATTGCTCACAGTTTGAGTTTGATTACCCTTAAGGGGAGCCAAACAAGGAGATCATCTGAAAACAAGGCTTAAATGGTTTTATTGTCTTGGAAGGTTATCATTTTGACTCTCATGTAAGAGATAAAAGCACCTCAAGCTGTTGTCAACATAATCTCAGGAGGAAGATGACCGCAGTTAGTTAAATGGTTCTTGGTTGGTGTACGGTATTGAATTGTAAGTGCTAATGCAAGACAGATTCCAGAAACCTGGAGAGAAGGAGGTGAGAGTAAGGCGACCCAAGGTGAAAAAGGGAGAAATTGGAATTGGGAAGGGCAGAGAAGAGATACAAAAGATGCTCCCTGAACCTTTTACAGTTGTGTAGAAGAGTGAATTTTATCAATGATAACTTGTTCTCTTTTGATCCTGGCTTGCCCCAGAGGACAAAATGAGAGTGATAGAAAAGACCTGGAGAAATATACAGAAATATAGAAAGGAAGAAAGAAAGGAAGAAAGAAAGAAAGAAAGAATTGTGGAACATTGCTCAGCGCAAGCCAAGCATAGACCTAGGGCCTTTCCGCATTATACTGTTATAGTGGTATCATTCCACTTCCAACATCCTGTGGAATTCAGGGGTTTGTAGTTTACTGAGGCCAAAAAGCTCTCTGGCTGAGAATTCTAACTGCCCCTCCCTAAATTGCAAACCCCAGGATTCCATAGGGATTTTGAAAGTGGAATAATAGCACTATAACTGTAGTGCAGAAAGGCCCATAATTCCTAATGACTATGAGAATCAAAGCATTCTACATGTTTGCACAGTGTAGGTTTGCACACTTTCTGAACTAATTAGTATTTGTATTTCCTGTGCAGTGATGTAATGGTTACCATAATGAGCTAATTAGGGGCTAGACATAGGTTTTCAAGCATTAGTTTGCAACTAATGTGTCTAGGGGCTAGACACAGGTTTGCAACTCATTGAGGTATAGTTAATATTGGTGCCTATGTAATCTTCACTCATAACTAGCTCCAAAATAATAATAATAAGGGAAAGCGAAAGGAGGAAATAAGAGTCTAAGGTAGAATTAAATGCCCTCTCCCAAGTTAAAACTGGCTGGGTTGTCCTGAACTAGGTCTGGATAAGAACTTAATGGACTCATAAAAGCCCACCATAAATGAGAGATGAAGTCTGGAATCCTGTTGGTTATTCAGGATTAAAATAGATCCCTTGAATCATCACATAGGTAAATCCAGTTGATTCAAATGGTCTACTCTTGTCAGGAATAGGGATGTAATTCTTCACTAATTTTGTTCTTAAAAAAAAAAATACTTTTGGATTTTTTTTTTTACTGCTGCTGCTGCTGCTGCAAAAAAAAAAAAATCTTCAAAAACCACACAGTGTCAAAGCCTATTAGCAATTTGGGACTTACTCGGTGGAAAAATTGCATACAGTTCTTTTCCACTGAAAACAGCTATTTTTGTATAAGAAACAACAATATTACTTTCAGTGGAGAAAATGCAGTTTCCTGTGCAGAAAATACTGTTTTCTTTGTAATTCAACCATGTGCAATTTTCAGAGAAATAAGTCCCAAATTACAGCATTGTCTGGGGAAATATCTTTTTTCTGTGCAGAAAATAGTATTTCTTCCTAAAAGGATTGTTTTCTGCTCAGAAAATTTTGTTTCCTCTGCAGAAAAATGAAGGCAGCTTTCTGGGCAAAACAATCATGCACAAATTTTGCACACAAGAATCTGCAAAGATCCTTGTTAGTCTAGGATTTTTTCTCAAGAAGCATGTTTTCCAGCCATTTTTTGGAGTATTTTCTAATATTCTTTCCACCGTAGTCAAGGCTGATGACAGGGTTTAGGCCCAAGTGAATTAGAAGGACCTGAAGATTTCAATTTAGCCATTTTTTTTAATGAATCCAATTTTGAATTATTGGTTTCCATTCCTCTAGTCCCACTCCCCTATCATGTCCACCCTCTTGCTGCAGCATGTCAGTCACCCTCCCTTCCTTTACCCACTGAAGTAATGGTTGTAGGAACAACCTTTGAGAGAACTACATATCCCGCTGGTCCTCAGGATACTAAAAATGTTTTAGCTCCTTTTCCTAACTACAGGTGTCTCAACCTGTTGTCTGTGGGAATCCATCTTCAGAGCTGAACTGTTTTGGATACCTTCCAGCTCACAGGTGTACTTTATGTATTAATATGAAAATGATAGATCATGATTTTTTTTCTCTTTCCACAGGAGGAAATCCCAAAGGGAAGTTTGACCTTGGTCTGGTTCAGAATGAATGGAAGGTTTATGTCAAGAGACCATTAGATCGAGAAGAACAAGATGTCTATCTTCTGAATATTACAGCCACTGATGGGCTCTTTGTAACTCAAACTGCTGTGGAAGTGGTTGTCAATGATGTCAATGATAACAGTCCTGTCTGTGATCAGGTTGGCTTGGCTGTGTTTATTTGTTTGCTTGTTTGTTATATTTATGTATTCAAATCTTTCCCTGGGCATGTTCAAAGCAGCTAGTGGAACAAGAGAAATTTGGGGTTCTTTCAAAATGTTTCAAAATCTTTCAATTTTGGTTTCTTTGTTCCTCCCAACTCTGCACCCCACTGCTCCGCACACACAATGTTCTAGTACTTATCATCCTGTTTCCACATCCTTCTGTGGTGGATGTATTTCAAAATCTCATACAAATTCATATGCATTTATTCTCATATATGTGTTTTGGAAACAGTTTTGTCCCATTGTTTGTAAGCAATTTTCATAATGCACTTTTTTCTGTTTTAATCTGTTTCTGTTACTTTTGCTAATTATAGGTTTCTGCACACTTTTCTCTTTTTCGTATGCGTTATTGGAAGCTGCATCACAGAATTTTGGGGGGAAATCAAGCAAAGATTTTTTTTTATTTCTTTCATGTACTTCAGGATTTGGGAAGAACAGAATGGAGAGGCTTGATTAAAATGTGAATTCCTACTTACAACACATAGTGATTTCAGTGCTCAATTGTAGCAGATGTAGGAGCTATCTTACAATTATTCATATTGTTGGATTTGACCTCTGCCTCAGCTGCCATTAGTTAAGCTGTTCCAGAGACAGCAGCAGTGATGACAGGTGGAGAGCTCCATTTTTCCTCCCTGCTCTCATCTTAACAGTTGGCTGTTTTCTCTTGTAAGCAGTAATAGCAGTGAAGACAGCAAGTTTCCTTATGCCAAATGAGATTTTTTGTCCATTAAGTCTAATACTGTCAACCCTGATTGGCAGCCTCTCTTTGATGTCTCAGGCAGAGCAAGATCTTTATTCATGTACTTTTACTTATTAATTTATTATGGCTTAAAATAAATGGTCTTTGACCTTTCTGTCAAATGATACTCAAAGTGACTAATGAGAGTAATACAATGCTCCCTGCAGTAATGGTGAAACACCACAAAACACTTAAATACAAAGTAAAAATATAAATAAATAAAGCAACAACATAAATAATTACTAAAACATCATTTAAGATTTTAAACATCATTTAAGAATTAATTTCTACATGGTTCATATTAAGATGGGAGGGATTGGTCCTGGGAACTTGTCCATGCAAGACATGTTCTTTGTAGTGAGCTTCAATCCTGTTCCCCTCCCACTGTCATTTGTCACAGCTTCTACTACTTTAGCCTTTCCTTGTGCTACTTGAAGCTCAATACAAAGAAATGGTGACTAAATACACTCAGCAGAGGATAGGATTTATCCTCACTTACTCCAACATCTGTGCATTCAAGGGAAGGGAAGAGTGAAGGTCTGTGAACATATAGCTTATACCTCTGTTCTTCCATGTGATTGGGAACCCTTCCAATTGAGCCTACTAAGCCAGTGCCTATGCAAGTGTGCATATCTGAGCACTGGTGGAGGAAGCCCATGTCTTTGTATTCAGTCATCCTCAATGTGAACATAAGAATATTGTTTAAGGCCAGAATCCTGTTGTCATCATACTCCTATGGAAGTTCCCTTACACATAGGGTTGTACTTTTTTGGCTATTGTACAGTGGACATACTCTGTTCACGGTTGTACAAGTGGAATTCTACAAGTATAACCATTTTGCGTGGGCTTCAACTGGAGGAGAGCCGGTGAATGAATTGGGTTTACCTGTGTATTGACTCCTATTGTTAGATCAAATTAGAGTAGAGCCATTGAATCAATCTTCTGTTTATCGTCTTTTAATCCACCAGGGCTCCCAAGGCAACACATTGGGTTTGCCTGTCTATTGAATTACTGTACAATAGTGCATTCGGTAGGTCTTCTTCTGTAGATGAAAGTAACCAAGAGAAATCTAGCTGTACAGTTATGCATGTGCCTATTTATTCAGTGGGATAGCAGAAAGAGACACTATGGTTCCCCCCATTGTGCAACGGGACAGTGAGCAGGCACATGGGCAGATACTTTGCACAGTGTCAGTGTCCAGCAGAAGGATGGTGTAATGCAACCACTATGTAACTGCACGACTGTTGATTTACACTACACATTCACACTATAGGCTTTTGTGCACTTATGAACTGCCAGGGTTACTCAGAGAATGACAAATTTCATACTTATTGGATATCCTTTTGGGCTGCTTTTGTCGCTTCCATTTTCAGTGAGATAACATAAGGATAAATGTGTGAAGCAAAAGCCACCATGTTTCTAAGCCCATGCATATCTTTCATTTCAGAACTAATATTAATTACTAATATTACATTCCGGTCTTTTCTTTTAATTTTTCTATCTCAAGGTAACGTATATGGCTTTATTTCCTGAGGACATTCCTCCAAACAAGGTGATCCTTAAAATGGGTGCCAAAGATGCAGATATTGGATCCAATGGTGAAATTCGGTATTCACTGTATGGCTCTGGGAATAACAAGTTTTTCTTAGATCCAGAAAGTGGTAAGATGCATAGTTTTCACATTATCCACAGAAATGTAGTATTGAATTGCCAAATCATACAAATTAGATGCATGGAAAGGGGGTATGAAAATCTGTCAAGTTTCTGTTTCCATGCATTTTTTCTAAATCCCACTGTAAATATAATTCTGGTTCCATCCCAGTTAAGTGTATCAGGTTACATATGTCTTCCATATGGAAATGTGTACGTATTCTGAAATGCATTTGTATGCATTTTATATGCATTTTCCCCTATGTACAACTGTAATAGATCTTTCCCATTGGCTTAAAGTGTATTCATGTACTTTTTTCCATGTCTGCATTTTAGTTGTATGCATTTTTCAACTATATGCATGGGTTTGTGCAGATTTTTCTTCCCCAAAATGCATAGCAAACTCTCAAACCAAGATGCAATGCCAGTCTTCAAAGGTATAAAATTGATATTTTGCCCCCCATCTTTGGCATGAAAGAGGCATGAGTGATTTATCTGCAGCTATTTACGTCTTACTGGAGAAACCTTGTTCCAGCATTATAAAAAAAAGTGAAAATAAAAGAGGGGCACAGCCTCTGTGCATAAAGAGCAGTGGTCTGAAGATCAGATCCCCTTCTGGCTAAGGAGGCTGTCCATGTGATCTGTCATTCTGCATTCTCCCCATTTCACAAGACCTCTACTAAGAACATAGCCATTTGCCAGGATCTTGTGGAAGAAATGTTTATAAATGTTCATAAATTTAAATATAGCTCACATAATAAAAGTGGAAACAAGTCTGATGTTGTGCCATAATCCCATGGATTAGGACAGATACACAGAAGGGATATGACTTCATAATCTACAATAGTCCAGAAGCTGGACAGTCATTAAAGACCACTGCAGTTAATTATCTCATCAGGAGATGTGAGGAACACTTCTGTGTTCTCAAAAAGGGAATGAGGGCCCATGAGTATAACAGGAATATTTCTGATATCACTGTTTCTGACTCATGTCCCTTCTGAATGTTTTACATAATAATTCCATTCAGTCCCTCTTTTCTGCCTTTTTTTAAAGAATAATAACATGAAAATTTGTATTTAAATTGTATGCATTTACCCATAAAAACACATTACTACTTCTTCTTCTTCTTCTTCTTCTTTCTTCTTCTTCTTCTTCCTCTTCCTCTTCCTCTTCCTCTTCTTCTTTTTTTACAGAACCTGGATGTGTTACTTTTTTGGACAACAACTTCCAGAATCCTTAAACTGTCCCAACCGTTGATCAGTAGAGTTATAGTCCAAAAAAATAACAACTCCACACGCTGAAGTTATGCATGCCACTTTGTTTCTGTGAAATTTAATGAAAGAGTGTCTCTGACAACCAGTTGCTGGGGAGTGTTCAGCGCTGGCTGGTGGTTCCCATGTCAGTGGAGCTGTCATTCCGTTGAGGGTTTTGAAGTTGCTGTTCAAGGTGCTGAACCTATTTGGAGAACATGTTTCAGCACATTGGATAGCTCCGTTAATGTCTTACAAACCTACAGTGGTACCACCCCACTGACATGAAAGCCAGCAGCTTGCACCAGAAACATCAGTAGGAGAGAGTTATCACCCTCATCTTTTGTTTGGGGTTTTTCCAAAAGTCAGTCAGCTTATCACTCTCTGGAAAATACTAGTCAACCTCTGAGGAGTCTTCTGTTGTATTTTCCCATTCTGGAGTCTTCTGTTGTGATGACTTCAAACCCAGCACTTCTATAAGCACTGAGAATACCCATACTCACATCCAGTGCACTGCCGTAATTGTTGAATGCACAACAGTTGTGGCAAAATTCACATGTTACACAAGAACCAAGGAAGAAAATGAAAAATTCCAATGGTCCATTTAAACAGTGGTTGTGCATTTACAATCAGAATAGCACATCAATGATTCAGCCTTCTGTAGAATAATGTGAAGGTGCACTATGTTCAAGAAGACATTCCTTGATGTGTAGCTGTCAGGGAGCCAGCATGGTGTAGTGCTGAACATTGAACTATGACTCTGGAGACTGGGGTTCAGATCCTCACTCAACCATGGAAACCCACTAGTTGACCTTGGGCAAGTCACACTCTCAGCCTCAGAGGGAGGCAAAAGCAAACCCTTACTGAACAAATCTTGCCTGGAAAACCTCAGGGTTCACCTCAGGGTCACCATAAGTCGGAAATGACTTTAAGTTACACAGCAACCATATAGCTGTCTGTAATTGTCTAGGAATACTGGTTTGGATGTCAACACCAAGGAAAATGGGTGGGGTGGAATATTTCTATCTCTTCTTCCCCACTGATTCCCACTCCAGGGCCCTATTTGCTAGAGCAGTTCATCTCTGCCTCATTTAGAAGAATTCATCCTTCCTTTGCGCACACATAATTTGGAAATAGCAAAAGAAAGACTCTAGAATATGAAATGCCTGAAAGCCCAGTGGGAAGGAGAATCGCCTCAAATCAAGCAGAGGCACTTTGTTCAGTTGAACAGAGACATAATGAACAACAGCATATGGGAAATTCTCTTTCTTTGAGCTTTCTTCCCATTTCTCAGGACCCAAGCTATCTGAAAGAAACAAAAAATGCTATAATCCCATAATAATAGTAGTAACAATCCAAAATCCACAAGTGGACAATGTCTTTATTAGCATCAACTGTAAGTTCATAAATTGTGGAAGAACTATAATTCTCAAGAACCGCTGATCAGTGTAAATCAGAAAAAATCACTAGGACAGGGGGAAAAGATGAAATTCCTGCCCCATCCTTACCTCTTCATTATTTTGACTAGATATTTTAAGCTGTTGAGGTTCAATCTCAGGTTAGAGATTGCAGGTTTTAATGAGTTACTGATGCATAAAAAGAAAAAACCAAAGAACTCAGCTAGGATGGAGACAATATGGTGGACTCTTTTTTTCTGCAAATACCAAGATGGAAGCAACTCAGATACCTATTAATAGCCTTGAGAGAACATTGGTTTGTTTCCTTTGGTAGCATGTAGTAGAATACACTGCAACCATTCCTTATATAAACAAAGAACAAAGTTGGAGATTAAATTTAGATGCGGAGCTAGATAAGAATCAATTAATACCAGTTAGGAAAATGTTTACTTAGAATTCTGTGCACAGACTCTCTTAGGAAGTCAAAAACCACTCTTCTCTGTTGGGAGATCGTGCTATGACACAACTGTTGGGAGTTAGAGTTTTCCAGGGTGTTAGCCCTTTGGGGGAAATTCTATGAAAGCTAAAACTGTTAGTACAGTAGGACCCCGTATCTGTCGGGATTGGTTCCAGCCCCCCCCCCGTGGATACTGAAATCCGTGGATAGTACCAAACACCTTGTCCTGCCACTCGCCCTGGGTCATCTGTCGGGATTGGTTCCAGCCCCCCCCCATGGATACTGAAATCCGTGGATAGTACCAAACACCTTGTCCTGCCACTCGCCCTGGGTCCAATCACAACAGTGGCTGGCGGGAAAACAGCGGGGAGCACGAGATCCCATGATCCTCACTGTTTTCTTGCTGGCTGCCATCACGATCAGCCTGGGCCCGGAATCAAGAAGGGGAAAACAGCAAGGAGTGTGATTCCACAATCGCTGCTGTTTTCTTGATGGCAACCACCACGATCAGGCCAAGGGCGAGGAGGGGGAGGTGGCGATGAGTGCCATCCCACGCTCATCGCTTCTCTCCCACCCACTGCTGTTGCCACCACTGCGATCAGACTGAGAGTGAGGGGCAGGAGGCAGCGATGTGTGTGATCCCGCGCTCATTGCTTCTCTCCCACCCACCGCCACTGCTGCTGCCATGATCGGGCCATGATACTGCACTCATCACTTGTCTCCTGCCTGCTGCCACTGCTATCATGGAGGCAGTGGGGAGCCAACTATGGATAACTGAATCAGCAGATAATGAATCCATGGATACCGAGGTGCTACTGTAATCAGACTTCTTTTAGCAGAGTAACTGGAAAAGCATATCCCAATCTCTGTGTAGCTTTCCTGAACTGAGACTGACTTAGAAAGCAAAACAAGGCAGACAGTTTCAGGTTATAAACTTGCATATGCATTGGAAAGCCTAGATCCTAACTAACTAACAAATAGATTAGGTAAGATAATGGCTTCATTCTTATCTCACTGTCTTCTTGGTGGAGAAGTGAAACATGGTTGGAGGGAAGGAAGTGGAAGCAAAAATGGCAAAGACAGCATAGAGCTAAGAAACGTGGTCTTTTATGTAAGGCCAATGACCCCAGAGTCTATCCTGGGTCACATGGTCTGGTCACTTAGTTACCATAGCCATGCATTTAAATTGCACAAAGCAAGAGTTTAGGCTGTAGATGAGAAAGCAAAAGGCTTTGACATGCAAAGGAAAAAGAAACTCTAAGCTAGCTAAGCTCCACTTGCCCTAGAACAAGAGGGGAGGGAGAGAGAATGCCAGGATTTTCTGACAATAATTTATAGCCATAAACAGTGAGACTGTTAACGATGATACTGATAACAATGTTGCATCTATTTACTTTCCATTTTTCATATTGGGTACATTTTAGGAGAACTCAAAACTTTAGCTGCATTAGATCGCGAGAAGATCCCTGTGTACAACCTGATAGCCAGGGCAACAGATGGGGGAGGAAGGTTCTGTCAGTCAGAAATCCATCTGATTCTGGAAGACGTCAATGACAATCCACCCATGTTTTCCTCTGAACACTACACTGCATGTGTCTACGAGAACACTGCCACTAAAGCTTTGCTAACAAGAGTTCAAGCCAATGATCCAGATGTAGGTAAGTGACTAAGACTGCAGAGAATGCTAACTGCTAGCATTTCATAGGTAGGTGGAGTTTGGTCACGTCTCTACTTTAGGGTCACCTTTCTTGCAATGTCTTCATTTTTCCTTAATGCCAGGGCTAAAATAAAACAACACTTGGATTCCAAGTGCTCAGCTATTGGATCTGGAACACAGAACTTCTGAGTGCCAGGAGAAATCCTTTGAAAATCTTAGCTTTTATTGTGATTTTTGAATACAAATTTTCAACTGAGATTAGGCATGGGCAAATATGTCAGCATTATATTCTTGCCCATTCAAACTTTGCAAATGTTGATCAGTTCTGATCAAATAAAAACTTAAGCAAATGTTAAAATCTCAAATTTCAGAATCCCAGCCATATGCTCTTTTACTATTTTGGGATTTCAGGTGGCGTTTAACATTCATAATTGATACCATTTTTATTGAAACTATTAATTGCATTAAAAAAAGCTATTGCAATTTCCCATTGTCTCTGTTCACTATTCTTTCTTTCATTTTGGCATGACCCAGGGAACTTGATGTCAAAAGTTAGTGAGCGTGATGATAGGGAAGAAAAGCTTGGAGTCAGCAGCTTTTATGGTAATGATTAGTAATATAGACATCAGTTTCAGCTTTCATTCTATAACTTTCGACCTACAGACTTGCAGTTCTCCATGCTGATTAGCTATTAGGGTCAAACACTAGCAATGCAAGATGCCAGTAATGAAACATGACAGTATTGATATGCGGATATTAAAAGAGAGATCTCTTGATTCAGCACTCTGTTAATACATCTATAAATCTCCTTGAGCTGAAGACATGAAGCCATCATAACACGCTTGCTATTTGCAGCCATGGCATTTGCTTACTTTTATTATCTGATGTAAAGGTTTGTTTTTATTACAGGAAAGGGGAGGGAAGAACAGAGTGAAGAGGACAGCTGGGAGCTTTTTAATGATTAATTTGGAAACGTTAGTAGATTTCTTTGAGAGCCTAAAGCAGACAGATGATGGAAATAAAATTCCTTCTCTCTCTGGCTCCATCATAAGTCTGCATCAGTGGCTTACTGACAGATAGAGTAAAGTTGTTGGATCACTTGTTGAATGATGAGTCAATACTTAGGTAAACCCAACTGATAACAGCGAATAACAGCGAATCTTCTCTAGTTGGGACCTCCATGAGAGAAATGCATTTGTGACAGGTCTGTATGGGAGAAGCATATGAGTTGTTTAGTTTCATAGGCAGGATTATGCCTTTGTTTTGCGAGATTATACCTTCGTTAATCTGGAGAAACACACAGCGTTAAAGTAGTACACTTTTCTCAGCAGACTGTACCTATCTGAGAATGAAGAAACTCATGCCATTTAATTTAACCTTATAACCATGTGAACTTGCCTGTGTCTTAAGCTGGGCTTCTTTCACTTCTACCTGGCCCAACTTGTAAGAAAATAGGGAGAGTCAATTGATAGAAGGCTTGTTTTGGCAGAACAGGGAGGTCTGCATGTTTCAACAGTTCCTCATTTTTCCTCTAAGATACCTCCAAAACTAGTTCCAGTCTCTGTGTCACCCAGGGCAAAGTACAGAGGAGATTGCGTAAAAGGAGGGGGTCACTGAAAATCATTCCCCCCTCCCCATTCTGCTTAGAAAACTTTGTATTAGCAGGCAGGGTTACTTGGACCCAGCCTAATCAGAGTGGCATTGATCGTCTTTATTGGTGGCCTCATATCTGAGGTATATACATTTGGCTCCTTTACTACTGATTTTTAAAATGTTCTCAGAAATGGATATATAAAGGAATATTCAAAAATGATTGAGAAACATGCTTTTTCCAATTATCAAGAATCCCAGATGAGAAGGATCCTGGACCGATGAGAATCATTGCAGTTCAATAAATATTCTGCACAAAATTCACATGTGGTTGTTTTGCATCGCAAGCAGTGTTATCTGTGCAGCAATCTGCATAGGAAAACCTGTTTCCTGCACGGAAAATTCTGCAGTGTGGGACATTCCATGCAAAATTTGCGCAGGATTGATTTACATTGAAAGCAGCATCTTTTGTGCTGGAAGGATAATTTTTTTGCATAGTAAATAATATTATAATGCAGAACTCTTCAGCAGAAAAAGCTGTTCCCTGCTTTTAAAAAAAAATCTGCCCCAACCCACCATGTGAGAATTTTGCACAGAATAAGTTGAGAATACGTTTGGGAAACTGCATAGGTTTTGAAGTCTTTTTTTTTTTTTAATTTTATTTTGCAGTGGGAGAAAAGTTTCTAAAATTTTCTAAAATTACTTATTCCTTCCTCAAGAAGAAGATTAGAGAAAAATTATATCCCTACTCAAAAGGCACATATTTTGAGCCCCCCTGTTGGGATGGTAGTGGTGGTGGATATGATTACTGGTTACTTAAAAACCTTTATTTCCATTCTTGCTTGTTCCTAAGCTTTTAATAACTGTATGCTGGTACAGAAAAAACAAAACAGGTAATTAAAGGCTTCCTGTTTTCCTTCACTTGCTTGCAGAAAGAAAGGAGCAAAGAGGCTACATTCTCTGTAGCCAAGAGAATGTTCATATTTCATCTTATTAAGCCAAAATTTTATTGTCTTAAAATGGCTGTTCTCTCTCTCTTTCTCTTTCTATCTCTCTCTTCATTCCTGGAGATGGAGAGAAAACACACCAAGTGCCAAAGAATCTCAATCCCATTATAATACATACTGTATTTTTTGCTTCATTATATCTTAGGCCCATACAAATGGATCCCTTATGACAACTCCATGCGTGCTAAAATGAAATCTTCCAAATCCTCACTGGCAAATAAACAGCGGAGCTATCTATAAACCAGAATTTATATGCTCTGTAACCCACCAGCGCCTTGTCTCACATTGGGGACATTGGGAACTGTAGTGACACAAATAACTAATAGTAATGATGGATGATAAGGCTATCCTTTAAATGCCTTGCATTTGTAATGACTTCTGAAATGCTGGGAAATACATCCGTGGTGAATCAAAGAGGCAGATAATAAAATCATCATTTATATGGCACATAGCTTTAATGACTTAGGAATGTTTGGAAGTACATCCTGTGTGTATCGACCCAGTAGATGATAAATGGTGAAATTATTATTTAAATACCATTGGTCCTTAATGACATATTCAAGGCTGAATGCCATTGTCTTGCAGGGAGTGGGGGGAGAGCAAAATGGAAGCATTGGTCCCCCTGATGAGAATTCTGTGCCCCAATGGTTTTTTTTTCTTTCCTCCCAAATTTCTAGCAATACGGAGAGTGAGATATTGAAAATCATTCACAATAGGACTAGATAGGGCTTTTATATTGGCTGTGTTCATGTTTGGTAGCTTTGCCTGCCCTTTTCTTTGGATGCCTGAACTCTTATTTCTAAGTGTTGAACTGAAGTTCAACTTCAATTGGGAACTGAAGAAAAATGTCATGGGGGGGTCAGAATTTGTATTTTGGGGAAAATTTCCTCAAACCACCCCCCACTCACTTTACTCTTGTCCTGGCTGAATCAGGACAAGTGTGTCTGGGTTTGTGTGTGTGTGCACATACACACCCATGCATGTGCGCACGCACGCGCACACACACGTGCACGTATCTGTTCCTCAGAGTCACACCTAACTTTCCATAATGCAATTCAAACAAGAGTCTTTGTTTTATTCTGGTGATTGCATTGTATGAATATGGCTGGAGAAATGGGAGTCCTCCAGATCTCATTGGTGAAGCAGTTATACCTCTGTTCTGCCACATGAAGCCGAAAACAAATGTACTTTACATAGTTTTACATCAGCCTTTTTTTTAAAAAAGCACTATATTCCCATAACTGTATAAAAAAAAAACCTAATATATTGTCAGAAAATTTTGAATTAAACAATATGCCTGGAAGGGGAATAAGTAGTTCTGGAATGTTTGACTAATGTCAGGTTTGTAGATTTTGCTTTCAAACAATAGGGCAACAATTCGACAACAGCCTCTGAGGATGAGGAATCACCAACTACAATGCACTGTCGCATTTACAGGAGTGCTCTTTGTTTGGCATTCCCATTGCTAGAGCTGTACACACAGAGACAACAACACAGGGATGTACGTTCCTTTGTTTTGGCATTTGTGCTTAATTAGCTTTCAAGTGGCTGTCCCGCTGCAGTGGAAAGAGAGTTGGCAATCACAAAGTACTTTCCCTTCAGGCCTGGAGTCAACTTCAGCATACAAATCTCTGTAATTTAGCAGGTGGCTGGGCTTGATTCTCTTGTGTAACAGACAACTGCTACATGTGACAATGAAGGATGCACCGGAGATTTCAGTAAGTTCATTTTTTAAAGAAAAAAATCCCTACAAAAGTTGCATTTTCCCCATGAATTTAATGGAAGGAAATTATTTTTTTTAAAAAATTGAACATGAGAGAAAATGAGACTGACAGATTCATTCTTCCAGGCTCCACTTCACTATTAAAACTCTGGCAGTAAAACAATGTTCGGAATCCTGTAGGTTTCAGATACACCTGCATACCATCCCTTATTCATGTGGTTGTACTTTTTTAGCCTTTGTGCAATGGATGCCTTCAGTTCATGATTGCCTAAGCAGAGGTCCACAAATGTAACCATACTTCGGGGGCCTAAACTAAATTGGTAGTCCGTCTAGTGGAGAGCCATTGAATCAATTAGATTTATCTACATGTTGACTCAACATTCAACAACAGATTGAATGGGTCTGTTATAGTTGGGACTCACCAGTAGGATTACAGTTATGCAGTTGGGCATCTTTGGATAGTGTGCAACTATTCACCAGACCCTTCAGCGTACTCTTGTGATTCAGTGTGATTCCAGAAACAGCCAGTGTGCATTCCCCAATACATAATGAGATAGTAAGGAGGCACACTGGTAGAGAGTTAGTTGCACTCCGTCGGTGTTCAGCAGGAAGGTGGTATAGTATGACCACCATGTGACTACATGAGCATAGGTATGCACTGCTCAGGAGCAGTGTAGGGTCGTGGTCCCTCTGAATTCAACCCTTTTTGTTGCTGAATTAGGATTAGAAGAACTTCCTGATGATCAGAGCTGTCTGGCAGTGGAATATGCTGCCTTGGAGTATGGTTGAGTCTCCTTCTGTGGAGGTTTTTAAGCAGAGGCTGGATGGCCATCTGTTGGGAATGCTTTGATGGGTGTTCCTGCATAGCAGGGGGTTGGACTCGATGGCCCCTGGGGTTTCTTCAAACTCTATGATTCTATGATTCTATGATTGTAGTTTATTTTCTGACAGGTTTCTTATGTTTAAAAAATAACAGACACAATACAGGCCTCTGCACAGTGGGAATAGTTGTACTTATTGTGTTTGGTCAATGCAGATAGAATTGGGCTCATGTCATTTAGAACTCACCAAAACTTATAATTTTTTTCATAAGTGTGTGGGGAAAGAACTTGATTAAAAAGCAGCTGATTATGAGAGAAAGCAAAACTGATTTGTCTATTGAGAAACGTTCTCTACATAAGGAGTAGGTAAAGTGCAGCTGTAGGGCTGCATGTATCCACATATGCACACACCAAGATTGTTTCTGTAGCCCCGGACTCTCTGAGACTACTTCTTTTCTTGTAGTTCACCTTTTAACAGTGATGTATGTAAGTCTTTTACTTCAAGTCTTGAGTCTCAAGTCCTTGCAAGATACTTTCAAGTCAAGTCTCAAGTTGGGGAGCAAATGTTATAAACCAGCCTATATTCCATAATTTCTGGACAGAGATGAATAACCATATAAACAGAGTCAGCCCTTCACATTTGTGATTTTACCATCTGCAGCTTTAGAAGTGGGGAATAGGCTCCTTCTTACTTCCCATTTCCAAAGCTGGAGGCTTTTTCAGAAGTGGGGAATGGGATCCTTCCAACTTCCCTTTACTTGAAGCTTCAAAAGCTTTAGAAGGAAGGATCCTTCCTCCTCAGGCCCGTTGCCTAGCACATTTGCTCTTCCCCTCTGAGAAACATATCCTACACTCTGGGATGAGTGTTGCCTTCTGATCTTAGGAAAAGTTTTAGAAGGCTGCTCCAATATGTAGTGGGGAAAGGCTGCTGAGTAGACCTCAACCCTCCCTCAGACCCATTGCCTAACTTGTTTCCTGACCCCTCTGAGAAATGCACCCAAGGTTTGGGCTTGAGACAGATTGAAACATGACTTGTAGGCAAAAAGAGATGGAAGCATTATTCAAGGTAAGGTTTGAATGTGGATGAATGTGTTATGTTACTGAACAAAGGACAGCAAGTCAGTCACTAAAAATATACAAGTCACAAGTCAGTGTATTAGTTTATTGCCAAGTCAAGTCCAAGTCAAGTCACTGAAGCAACTTAAGTCTGACTTAAGTCCGTGTCAATCAATTTGAGTCTACATCACTGCCTTTTAAATGGATTGATATGGACTGTTGAACATAAAACGAGAGTTGTACTGTTGAGTATAAAAAAGCTCTAGCTTTTCAAATTAGTGGCGGACATAGACTGCCTCATAAAGTGGTTGACTCTCCACTTATGCATTAGGAAGAAGGTCTTTGACAATGGAATGGAATGCTTTAGAAAGTGATAGTCTTTAAAGAGAGGCTGGATGGGCATCTCTCAGAAGTGCTTTACATGTGGATTCCTGTACAGCTGGTCTCTGGGTTTCCTTCTAGTTCTGTGATCCTATGACTTTCAACCAAATTCAGAATTCTCTCCTTCCCAATTTGGAATGTGCATTTCTGGTAGTCTGTATGGCCCCCCAGAGAGTCCTGAGGCAGAAAACTGGCTCCAGACCCATCAAAGCTGCTTACCCTTGCACTGAATGAACAATAACTGGGCACAACACACTTTGAAGTAGAGTGCTTCCAAGTAGCAGCTTCCTTAGCAGTAGTACTCCCAAACAAATAGTGGAGCAGGAAGTACTTCAAAGGTGCTGCCATTGCTAGCTTTAAGCTATCAGCAGTTGCCACAGTAGGATCCTGAGTACACCTAGTGGTGGAGTCATCTCTTTGGAGGTTTCTAAACAGAGTCTAGATGGCCTTTGTTGGGTGTGCTTTTAGTGTGTGTTCCTGCATGGCAGGGAGCTGGACTCAGTGGCTGTGTGGTCTCTTCCAACCCTCTGTTTCTTTGCTGAATGACTTATAAAGATCCACACCCACAAAAACAGTCAGTTTATATTACTGTGATAGGTTATGGTTAATTTCATATTATCTTTCCCAGCCTTTAGCCACAGTTAGCTTATTGGTCACACCTTGTTTCTAAGCTCAACAACCTGGGCAATGATTTTTGTGTATTTGCTTTGCCATCGTCTTCTTCCTTCCAAATTTATAATTAAAATCTTACTAGTCATTGGTTGTCAGAAATGTCTAAAGCATTGTCCTGCAAGAGGCAGAAAATCCAAAGAGCACCTCTCCCTAATAGTAGTTAAGTGACAAGCAAATACTGGATAGTTTTGCTGTATTCCACAATAGTCCAAAATCTAAGGGTGAGGGAGGCTTTCTCATTCTTCTCTCTGATATCACTACAATAGTCTCACTGGCCTATAGCACTGTGTCAGAGTTGGGCTGGAAGTTACAGAATCATAAAATTGGAAGGGGCATCTACTCTAACCACCAGTCATGCGTCCACAATCCACAATCAGAGTTGACTAGAGGTCAGCATCCCAAGCGAGAATAGAGTTGAAGACTGTATTTCGTCAGGGAGTAAGCTCTCAGTTCCCAGAGTCTACCTTGGTGGTCAGCAAGTAGGCAAAAGGCCGTCCTGTAGATACAGCAGTTAAAAAAACAACACAGTCCAAGCAAGCTGAAACATAAGACTCCAAAGACAGCATGGAGAAATGTAGCAAGCATGTCTTCAACCTGTCAGGTTCTTCTCAGTAGAAGATAATTTGCTCCTGGGTAAAAGCCACCTTATTGTACAAAAACCTTTTAGGAATTGGTGGGATTTAAGTGGCTTCCTGGGTCACCTGATCAGATGCTGAGTCAGCTGATGGAGCTTGTAATACTGCCTGGGTGGCTTTTCCTGTGGCCACAGTTCAGACTGAAATCCTCTGGAGAAATACTGCCCTGCTGGTGCTTGGGAACCCATATGAAAACACCCATGGGGTTTTACACATGGAGACATATTGCCTTGCTGCATATATTTCAGTGCCTCTATCCTTCGTCAGATACTCAAAGGCAGATTTAGGTTGATCTCATTTCATGAGATGCTGATAACCTCTGGCTGCCTGGTGGAATCCATTTCTCCCAGGGACAAACTCATCCCTTCATTCTCTGCGTTGTGTGGCCTTCTTAAAAAACTTTTTTTAACAAAATCTTCCTCTTTCTAGGTGTGAATAGAAAGATTGTCTATTCCCTGGCAGACTCCTCAGAAGGCTTTTTCTCTGTAGACAAGTCCTCAGGCATCATCATTTTAGAACATCCACTGGACAGAGAACTTCAGCCTTCCTATAATCTCACTGTCAAAGCATCCGACCAAGGCATTGTGCACACCCTGTCCTCGTTTGCCACAGTCACAATTACAGTTCTGGACATTAATGACAACCCTCCTGTCTTTGAAAGGAGAGATTATCTCGTTACAGTGCCTGAAGACACTTCTCCCAGTGCTGAAATTCTCTCCGTTTTTGCCACCAGCAAAGACATTGGTACGAATGCAGAGATTACCTACCTTATCAGGTCTGGTAATGAAAAAGGGAAATTCAGGATCAATTCAAAGACAGGTATGTTTTATGAAATATGTTCATAGAACAGGATTTAAAAATGAGTGTTTTTTTTTTTCCTCTTTGGTTAAATGTATATCTTAAAGAGAAGCAATGGGAGGTTTAAAGTTTAAATAGCAAGGGATTTTAAAAAGATACACAGGATATATGGACCAATTTAGGACATACCAGGAAAGGCATAGGGGCCATAGGAGAGGTCTCTTCAGTTAAAAAAAAAAAAGGTAAACTATTTTTTTGCCCAAATGTAGGGGGGGGACTTGTGACCTATGGGCCAGTTTCCCATCCCCAGTGTACACACTAATCTGGGAGAATGATTCACTGAAATAAGTAGTCTGAGTAGGGCTGTGCTATAAATACTTTAAGGGTCTAGAAGCCATGCCCTATGAGGAGTGGTTTAGGGAGCTGGGTATGTTTAGTCTGCAGAAGGGAAGGTTAAGAGGGGACATGATAGCCATGTTTAAATATTTGAAAGAGTGTCCTGTTGAGGAGGGAGCAGGCTTGTTTTTCACTGCTCCAGAGACTAGGACAAGGAGCAATGGATTCAAGCTGCAGGAAAGGAGATTCCACCTGAACCTCAGGAAGAACCTCCTGACGGTCAGATCTGTCTGGCAATGGAATATGCTGCCTCAGAGTGTGGTGGAGTCTCCTCCTTTGGAGGTTTTTAAGCAGAGGCTGGATGGCCATCTGTTGGGAATGCTTTGATGTGTGTTCCTGCATGGCAGAGGGTTGGACTGGATGGCCCCTGTGGTCTCTTTCCAACTCTATGATTCTAAGTACAGTTTGCACGGCATGTTCTCTCTTTTGGTGCAATTTACCAGTAGTTTTGTCTTGATTATGTACACGGTCCTTGTAAAAAAAATTTTCCTGGAAAACTCTGAACATTATAGCCTTGACACTAAGGCCCTTTCTACACAGCATTTGCCATGCAAAAGGGCGCCTGGAGCATCACACAATTGTGAGGAGTGATCTGCATGACGCACTCAAAATCGCGTGACGCTTCAGGAGCCAGCAGGCACCCATCGTGCACCTTTTCATTTTCGACTGGAAGCTGAAAACAGTGTGTGATTGCGCATTGCTCCTGGGCCCCGCATGCACTTACCTGGTGTGTGGAGCCTCTGGAGCCATGCCACTTGCACTTCCGGCCCAGTGCAGCCTGGGAAACTCCCAGCCTGCACTGCAGAAGGAAGAGGCAGGCTCTCGCACAGCTTGTGCGGAGCTGAAGCAACAGGGATGCAAGAGCCTCTTGCCAGAGGCTGCTCGCGCGATCCCCGCACCCCAGCGCTAGAAAAAGATAAGGTGCAGAAAGGGCCTAAGTGATGTACATCAGCTATGGGCTAGTCCTTCATTCTCTTAACTATACTGGCTGGTGGAACTTTGCATTCCAACAATGTTGAACACATGTCAGCCTTTACCTCCAGACTACTGAAGTATGTTAAATGTTAAGTCCATATAGGTAGATCAGTTTCCTTATTAAGGGCCTTTTATTTTGATGGGGGCAGGGGGCAAACCAAGGGAATTTTCTTTTTAATCCAGAGACATCAGTGAGCTGTCAACTACCTTATCATATCCAGCTGGCTTATGATAGGTTGAACAGGAGAGATGAAAATAGACTTGCTAACTTAATCCTTATTGAAATGAGCAGATAACAGGGGCTTAGGAAAATCTGAGAAATGTAGACATGAATACTCTCAAGTTCTCTCTTCTCATATTTCAAACATCTCTTGTCCCCACATTTTTCCTTACTTTGCTGGTCCCAAGGATGGAACCATGTTGTAAAATTCATTTGAAATACAAACTTCTTCCTCCCCAAAAAGAGTCAAGGCAGCTTATAATAATAAAACAAAGTGTGATATAAATTTTTAGTTAACACAATGGCACTGTAATAAACCTCTTTTTCTCTTTTACCCTTTTGATGTTGATGGTGGTATCGTGTGCCTTCAAGTCATTTCTGATTGAATGGCAGCCATAAGGTGAGCTTATTATTGGGTTTTCTTGGCAGGATTTGTTCAGATGAGGTTTGCCATTGCTTTCCTCTGAGGCTGACAGATTTGACTTGCCCAAGGTCACTCATTGGGTTTGCATGACCCAGCAGAGGTCTGAACCCTGGGTTCCTAGAGTCCTAAGGCCTTTCTGCACTACACTGTTATAGTGCTATTATTCCACTTTCAACATCCTGTGGAATCCTGGGGTTTGCAGTTTAGGGAGGGGCATTTAGAATTCTAAGCCAGAGAGCTCTTGGGCCTCAGTAAACTATAAACCCCAGAATTCCACAGGATGTTGAAAGTGGAATAATAGCAGTATAACAGTATAATGTGGAAAGGCCCCTAGTCCAACACTCAAGCCTCTACAACCAGGCTGGCTCTCCCATTACCTTTACCCAAACTGCCTAAAGCAGAACAGGTGTATAAATATCTAACTTAATGAGAGTTCCAAGTCCAGTTGAAGGATGCAGTCAATTTTTGTGATATGGTAACAGCAATAGCCTGTCACATTTATAGGTCTGTTCTGCTTCGTGCATTTTTCTGATCCCTTTTTAAAATTATCTAACATATGAGCCATCATCACACCCCATCATATTGAATCTCGTAATCAGGGATAGGCAATACATAGACCAAAACCTGGACACAGATACATAACTGAAAAAAAGAAAAGAAAAAAAGAAAAGAATTGCCATTTGTTGAGGCCTCCTGGAGTGGCATTTTTCCTTTAATACAAAGTAGACAGATTTACTTTCTTTTAAAAATATTGCATTCATGAATGTATATGGGTTTTAAAAAAATGGAAGTGAACTTTCTGTCCCCCCCACTTTTTTTTTAAGTATTTTTGAAGGGGCTAAAGCCTACAGTAAGAGTCAGTATGGTGTAGTGGTTTGAGCATTGAACTACAACTCTGGAGACCAGAGTTCAGTTCCATGCTTGGCCATGGAAACTCGCTGGATGGCCTTGGGAGCATGACACACTCTCAGCCCCCAGAAAACCCCATGATGGGCTTACCTAAGGGTTGCCATAAGTCAAAAAAGGCTTGAAGGCGCACACAACAACAGCAAAAACCTTCAGTGGATTCATAGAGAAGGAGAGGAAATGGCCCAGAGATCCATTGAAGTAGCCTAACCATGGCCCTTTTCGCATGGCATTTGCCATGCAAAAGGGCCCCTCGAGTGTCGCACGAATGTGAGGAGCAGTCCACATGACACACTCATGATCGCACAATGCTCCAGAGTCTGGCAGGAGCCGCTTGCGCACTTTTTAATTTTGGGCTTTAAGCCAAAAATGGTGCCCAATCGCACATCGCTCCGTGGCCCCGTGCACACTTGCCATGCATGCAGAGCTCTGGACCTGTGGCACTCATGCTTCCTGCCCCAGTGCAGCCTAGGAAACTCCCAGGCTGCACTGCGGAAGGAAGAGGCAGACTCTCACATAAGGAGCTGGCAGCTGCGGCGCTGAAACAACAGGGATGCAAGAGCCTCTCACCGGAGGCTGCTCGCATGATCCCCACACCCCAGCTCCGCAAAAAGGTAAGCTGCGGAAAGGGCCCGTATCTTACATCATGAATTCCATTGGTTGGCATAAGTCCCTTCTCTTGATCTGATGAAGAGGGACTCACAGAAGTAAATGCAGAGTTTATGCCTTCCTGGACAATTCATCTTGACATATCCATAGAGACCCTTTTTTCCAATGAGCAACCTACTTCTATCATTTCATCTTTTCCAAGTGTCTGATAGGTTCCTCTCTTCTGCTCCTTCTTCTCCTGGTCTTGAGAACTCTTTTCGTAGTTGGAATGGTATTTTTTAAAAATACCATTTAAGGCCATTTTAAGCTTTATTATTCAGGAAAACAGGAACAGCACTAACATATCAGCATTTCAGGAACAGATGAAAAAACCCAACAACCAATAGTTGAAGATGTATTTTACAATGAAGACAAGAAGATAGATCAATAAAAAGGGGGAGGTAACATTTAATCACCAGAAAGGAGGGAAGGGGGATATTTGTTATGCATTCATATGTGACAGTTCCCTTATAAACATATCAGTGGCAGAAGATGAAAACTCCCATTTTTCCTATAATTTTGTAAAACTGCTAATTCAAGGATTTTGATAGAAAATCTCCTGCCATGTACCAGTGGTGAATGGATTCTTTCTTATGGCATGGGTCCACACACATAGCATTTCTTTTCGCATTAGGATGAAGTACTTCAACTACTTTCAACCTTTTTAAATTTCTAAAGGGATGTAGAAGATGGAACAAGTTTGTTTTCTGCTGCTCCAGAGATTAGAACATGAACCAATGCAATCAAATGACAAGAAAAGAGTTTCCACCTAAGCATTGGGAAGAACTTTTTTTACTGAAAGAGCAATTTGACAGTGGAATAGATGCCTCAGAAGGTGTTGGACTCTCCGTTTTTGGAAGTTTTTAACGATGGTTGGATGGGCAACTTTCAGAAGTGCTTTATTTTCAAAATGGAGCTACTATTGTACTTAATATCATTTTGCTGGCTGTGATCTTTGATTAAAACAATGCATAATTATATACAGTCGGACCTCCATGTTTGTGGATTTGGCTTTCATGGATTTGATTATATGCAAGTATCTCCAACCCCTGCACCCAATCTCAGGCACTTCTTTTCCAGGGCAACCTTCTCTTTTGGTGGCTCTTACCAGGCCATGTAGACCTTTAAAAACCTCTTGTTCTCTTCCTGCTCCACCAGCCACTGCCTGGCCAGATCACAACCTGATTTCTCAGCACTCAGCACCACAAACCCTCTCCCAGTGCCCTCTCACACCCAAGGAAGGAGATTGGTGAGAGAAAGGAAGTATGGGGCCATCATGCTGCCCATCCCCTTTCCCTGACCTGGTTGGACCCTGGGTGCCTGTTATCCCCACCGTGCCTTGGCTTCTTTCCAACAGACAGACAAACATATACTTTTTGATATTTGTGATTTTTCCATTTTTGCAAAGATCCTATGCCCCTAACTTTAGTGAACGTGGAGGACTAACAGTAATGTGACACAGCTGGAAACAAATAACACTCATAGGAGTGCACATATAGACAGTTTTTGTTTTGTATACCTGCATGGCAGGGAGCTGAACGCAATGACAGTTGTGATCCCTTCCAGCTCTAAGATTCTGTGATTCTATTTTCACAGTTGGGCATGGTGGCAGCAGGAGTAGTTGTCTGCCTGTTCACACAGTTTGCAAATTACTTCAGGGAATGCGTTAGTCAGTCTGAAGTCTTGGCCAACATTCTGCTGTTGATACAGAGTTGTCCTCAGAATTAAAACAGGAGAAGAACACAGCTAATAGTATTTTTCCCCTTGTTTGTTGAAGTTTGTTTGTTTGTACTAGGGAAGTTAAGAAATCTCACTAAATTGCTAACTCTTAACAAGAGAGACCATTCTGATGTAATCAAGTTAGACAGTTGTGGTTTCACTAACGCGGCAATATTCTCACCTTTAGTCTGGTTCATTTGGAGTCAGTGGAATGATTAATACACCATTCAAAGAGTTACTTGGGTCTGCAGGGTTGCACTATACTAAAATTCCATTTTCTCTTTCCAAGGGTCTATATCTGTAATTGAGTCTCTGGACTATGAAACATGTAAGGATTTCTTCCTAGTCATTGAAGCTAAAGATGGAGGCAGCCCAGCGCTGAGTGCTGTGACTACAGTGAATATAAATGTAACGGATGTTAATGATAATGCTCCAAGATTTAGTCAAGAGGTCTACAGTGCTGTCATCAGTGAGGATGCATCTATAGGTGATTCATTAATAACGGTGAGTGGTGAAAGTGTTTTTCATATTGAGATGCCAGTGTGAAGCCACCGTTACCAAATCTTTGGCTAAGTATCCATGTAGTGCTGTTAAGTTCTCAGAAAAGAATTGTATCACTTATAGTCTCTTTTTGGAGCAGTTGGGACGAGAATCGGGGACCTCCTGATAAACATCGTGCTGCATCTCTCAGCAAGTTACTTAAAAGTTGCAGGCTGAAAGGCTGAAACTGTTATATTGCCTTCCCCAGCCCCATCATAGGTGCATGCAAGGCTTTTTTTGCAGCATGTCTAAATATTTCTTGATTTTTGTCTGGACAAGTTTCCAATCTGTATGTGGCCTGGATCCTAATTATTTATTTATATTCTTATTTATTTATTCTATTTATATCACACTTTTCCCCCTGCACAAGACTCCTCTTGATTAGTCTCAACTTTAGAAGACCCTTCAATCAGTTGTTGAACAGTGAGATAACATGTAGGTAGAACTCTTTCATTCAATGTATCTACTCAAATTGGGACTAACAATAAAAGTTGGCCCTATAGCAGAGATTAGGAGTGTGCAGCACATGGGCTGCATGGACCCTCATCTATACTTCATATAGTCCCCCACATTCCCTGATTTTTATTATAGAAAACTTTGAAAGCTCTTTGCATTCTCTAGGTAATATGCATGAAATCCTGCCATGCCCCTATTCCCAAACTGCTTTAAGTAATTTCCAGTTTTGAAAACAGCTCTTCTCAACCCTAAAATTGAGTGGGAGGGATGCAACAGAAAATGCCCTTCATATAAGTCACAAGGGGCCTTTTTAAGTTAAAAAAATATATAAAAACTTCAGAATGCTGGAAATGCACAAATAAAGTCTGCTCTTTGAAATCCAGAGGGAAGCATATGAGGCCTCTAAACCTCAGCGGGTTACAACCTTTGTGTCTATATTCTTCTCTTGGTGCTTTCAGTGGAACTGGCCCTTATTTGTTTATGTATGTATGTATGTATGTATGCATGTATTTATTTATTTATTATTCCATACATATCTTGCATTTCTACTAGAATGTTGTCGGTGTAAAACACTGAGATAAAAACAAAGAGCTAAAAACAATATTCACAAATAAACTGCCTTTTAAAAAAAATCTCCTACCAGCTCATAATCTGATTTAAAACAACTGTTATGGGAACTTTGAAAAGAAAAAATCCTGTTATAATAGACTATACAGTGGACCCGCCATATCTATGGGGGTTCTGTTCCCCTCATGAATAGAAAAAAATGCAAACATTTACAACCCATAATATTAAATAGCAGTTATGTGTGTGGAAATGCTTCAGCACATCCACATTCATTTTGCTGTCGCTTTAGATATAAGACACAACACTTTGCATGAGCCGGAAGTCACATATGTGGAGATTACCAATATGGAGAGTCCACTGTATTATAATACTTGAGTTTTGGTTTTGGTTTTATGTTTTTGTTCACCTTTATGGTCACTTTGCCTGCTATAAAACAGACAGCTTTCCTGCCAATTTCCTGGTCTTTGTCCGTCTTTCTGGTCTTGTCTCAGCCCCCTGGCAAGGTCTACCATAGTGCTTCCCTTGATGTTTCAGTCTAATGGTGTAATCCAGACTCAAAAGATGTACTACCTGTGGGAGCTGATATTAAACCCAGGTCTCTTCTACAAGCATTCTGCCTGCTGAACTCTCATTTTTTTGCTGAACATTAGCAGCAGTAGCAATGGCAAAGAAATAGAAATGCACAGATGCCTAAAATATATGTGGTTATCCCATATGAAGTAGCTGTAATGAGAGCATGCATGGAAATCGCTACATTTTAATCATATAACTTAAAGCGTTTAACCAGATATAATTATAGACTTGTAGAGAGGGAAGGTGCCCCAGAGTGCATGTAGTTTTAGGGTACAGCTTCCCTAAGATGTGTTTTATGGCATTTGACACCTCAAGAATCCCTAGACTGACCTTCTTCTGTCCAGAAAAGAGGGTGAATTGTTACTCTTGGAAGCGTCCATGTGCAAAAATTTACCTTTTGAAAAAGTTGCAAGGTCTCCTTATATTATTTAACCTAAAAATTACTAATTTTTAAGAACCAGAAGTAGACTTCAAGCCAGTTTTTTTTCAGTAGTTCATGCAGTCCCTGAAGCATGCCAGACCATGAAAGTGACTTTTGGGACCTACGACAGTTGTCTACCTCCGTGTAATTCAATGATGGTACTAGAAATCTACTGTGATGTTTTGACCTTCTGTTTTTTTTTAAAGGTTGTTGTGCTTATTAGAGGAATTAAGATATGATTATACCATAAAGGCACCAGATTCTGTCTGGTCTTATGATTATACCTTAAAGGCACCAGATTCTGTATGGTCTTGGGAGCTAAGTGAGGTCAGCCCTGCTTAGTACTTGGATGGTAGATCACTGATGAGTATCAGATGCTGTAGGCTATATTTCAGAGGAAGAAACTGGAAAACCCATCTCTGAATATACCCTGCCTAAGAAAACCCTATGAAATTCATGGGGTTATCCTAAGTCAACAGGCAACTTGAAGGCCCATACATGCATACTCAATGTTATATATGAAATATATAGTGGTCTATATAAGATACAAATCTGTTGGAATGAGAGCCTATGCATTGTTGGAAGCGACTGGTGATTGGTTGTGTGTTTGAGATGTTAAAAAAGCTACTGTGTAGGACAGTCAGAGAATATGAGTGATAGGAGTCTATCAAAGTTAGGAATATGAAAGAGAAGTTTGAGTTAGAGTTAGTTAGGGTCCATCAGGATTTAGATATGTTCAGTAATTTTTAACAGTGTGTTGAATTTCTGTTTAATAAATTAATTTTTTATAACACATTTGGGCTTCTGCACATATTACAATAGTGTTACTAGTGTGGATGAATTCAGATATTTGATGTTTGTGCTGACAGCAGTGATTCAGGGGCAGTGGTGTCCAGTGGTGAAAGTATGCAAATAACCTCTCATAGAGAAAGCATGAGGGCATCTAGAAGGTCCCTATATTTAATGCTATGTTTGACCAAGATGTCTTTTCTCATAATTTACATCCACTGGTTCAGGTAATGTTTGTAGCAATCAGCGTATCTTGGAATTTATTTGTGTATTCATCCAGTTTTCTCATTTCCCCCCTGGATTTTCACCTTTCCAAAGTTGATAGCTGAAGACCTGGACAGTCCTCCCAATGGGCAGATTCATTTTTCCATAATCAGTGGAGATCGGAACAATGAATTTTCAGTTGATCCTAGCTTGGGACTTATAAAGGTTAAAAAGAGATTGGATCGAGAGCGGGTAAGGCCATGCTGGGTTTTTTGCTTCTCCATTTCTCTGAAAACATTTTCTTCCTACATGCCGCCTTTTCCAATAACTGCTGAATGTTTGCATGTCCTTCTTACATCAATATAATTATTACACGAAAAATACTTTGTCATTTTTATATCCTGTTTTTAATCAGCGATAGTATATGATTGCCATTTTGAAGCATTTACTAAACTCTGATGCATTTGGTTACAATATTGATTGAAAGTTCATAGTTTACACATGGTTAGAAAAATGAAAAACACAGATAGAGATTTTTTAAAAGGGCAGTGGAAACTAGCTGCTATAGTTTAAGTGGGATATGAAAAACGTGTGACATCCTTTCTCAAGAAGTCCCAGATTTCCTTAACTGATGTTGAATTATATGAGCACAGACGGGAGATGCTTAGGAGTATAGTTACCCGGGAAGTGGAGGAGACTAAATGGAGCGTTAGCCTCCAAAATTAGAATTCTGCCCCTCCCCATGAAATTTTCCTTCACTCCCCCAAATTTCTAGCAGTGACTTGAAATTTCAGTTGACCATTTAGGAGGTATAGTTGAGGCACTCAAAATTTACCAAGGAATTGTGGGCATGGCAAATACAAGAGTTTGAGGTGAGAAAGATTTTCAGTTTCTCACTCTACACTCTTGGAGATAGTATCTTGAGTGGTATCTTGGAGATACCATCAGCATCTGGTAGCAGAATGGACACACCCCATAATCATCAGAGACTCTGAAACCTCAAGGATAGTAAATGCAAATACTGCCAGCAGAATTGACAAGTCTTAATATAAATGTGAGTCAATGCCCCTACACTTCTGGTTTCCTGGATACATAGAAGATCTGTCATTATATCCTGCAATGTGCCTGGGTGAACCACAGGTTCATTTGTTCCCCTTTTCTGTTTCCAGTTACCCACAATTATTTGTTCCAGGATTTGTTCCAAATTTGCAGATGACACCGATGGCTGCTTTTCATCCTGGAGAGAAGTGACTAGTGGGGTGCCACAGGGTTCTGTCCTGGGCCCAGTGCTATTCAACACCTTCATCAGTGACTTGGATGAAGGAATAGAGGGCATGCTGATCAAACTTGGAGATGACACCAAATTCGGAGGGGTTCCTAATACCCCAGAGGACAGGAACAAATTTCAAAATGACCTTGACAGATTAGAGAACTGGGCCAAGGCTAACAAAATAAATTTCAACAGAGAGAAATATAAAATCCTACACTTAGGCAGAAAAAATGGAACGCACAAATATAGGATGAGGGACGCATGGCTAGACAGCCGTACATGTGAAAGGGATATAGGAGTCTTGGTGGACCACAAGCTGATCATGAGTTAGCAGTGTGATGTGGCAGCCAAGAAAGCCAACACGATTCTTGGTTGCATCAATAGGAATATGGTGTCTAGATCAAGGAAATAATACTACCACTCTATTCTGCTTTCGTTAGACATTATCTGGAATACTGTGTCCAGTTCTAGGCACCTCATTTCAAGGATATTGACAAGCTGGAGTGTGTCCAGAGGAGGGTAACTAAAATGGTGAAGGATGTAGAAGCCATGCCCTATGAGGAACAACTTAGGGAGCTGGGTATGTTTAGTCTGCAGAAGAGAAGGTTAAGAGGGGACATGATGGCCATGTTTAAATATTTGAAAGGATGTCATGTCAAGGAGGGAGCGGGCTTGTTTTCCACTGCTCCAGAGACTAGAACAAGGGATTCAAACTGCAGGAAAAGAGATTCCACCTAAACCTCAGGAAGAATTTCCTGATGGTCAGAGCTGTCTGGTAGTGGAATATGCTGCCTGGGAGTGTGGTGGAGTCTCCTCTTTGGAGGTTTTTAAGCACAGGCTAGATGGCCAGCTGTCAAAGAGAATGCTTTGATGTGGGTTCCTGCATGGCAGGGGGTTGAACTGGATGGCCCCTGTGGTCCCTTCCAACTCAATGATTCTATGATTCCATCCATATCTAGAACTGTGGATAGCATAACATAGTTTACAGAACTAAGCCAGAATTGTAAACAGGATTTGATGCTGGCTTAACTTCTTGCGGCAGTTGGCCTAATTTAATATATTTCAAAATACTTCTGCAAGTGATCAGTTCAGAGTTCTGGCAAGAGATATCAATTCATTTGCCAGCCGTCTGCATGTTGATAGAGGTAGGATGAGACAGCAGGGGTGGACGAAAGAGTGTGGAAAACATGCAACAGTGAAAAAGAGAAAAGTTGATCACAGAGAGAGGGAACAGTTATGACCCTGCCCACTTTTGCCTATGGCACTGCCAACCATTGGCCTTAGCTGTACCCACTGCAGGTATGTCAGGGTTCCTTACCGTTGTTGTAAGGATATAGGTCTTCAGAAGGCATGACAGCCTTTGCCTGAAAATCAGACACATGTGTTCTGCTTGAATGTGACATGCCAAACAGGGGAAGAAAATGCAACACCACTGTATATGTTTTGGAAAACATGATAGTAAGCCCTCCTATTATCTCCCAGCAAGAAAGGTAATGTTAGAGGCACTAAATTAAGAAAGCAAACAGGTTAAAAATATATTTCTTCTTGGAAAATTACTCTGTTTGCCTCAAGGCTGCTTAATGCAAAAGAAAACATCTTTCCTGTATTAATGTGACAGCAGGATAAAACTGTCAATATTTGGAATCACCATTGCAAATAGTTTGCCAGCAGAATGTAAGAGAAGCAGAGGGTGTGTGGATTTATTGCCATCTGTAGACCATAGGAGAAATCCTTGAAAAGGAAATAGGTTTGCATAAGTTCCACCCGAATTAAGCAGAATCTTCAGCAAACACACCAGTGCACAAACCTACTTGATCTGAATGGAACTTTCAAAAACCACAGTCGCTAATTATGTTTATGCAGAAAGAGAGTCTGGCAATAATTTGTTAAAATTAATTGGTTGGTCCAAATCTGTTAAAGTTTTCAACAGCAATGTTAAAATTCATTACTGTAATCATTAAACACCAAATATGTTATTTCTGAATAATGATTAGCAGTTTTCATTACTTTAATTTATTACTGGCCATTTTTTTAGTAATTCTAAATTACATTTTACAGCGTAATGATTTAACAAATTATTTGCACAGAATTCTCTTATTTAACTGAATTAATTGCTTGGAATTTCTTTAGCACTAATGAATCACACTACTTTATTTGAATTTAATGCAGTAGCATCTATTCTATGTCCTGCCTAAAAGTGAGACCCAAATGGCAAAATCACAAGGAGACTCCAGAGTAATGCCAACTCACTTCTTATACCCTGTTTTCCCAGTAATGCATAGCTGAAAAGAGTGGCATCAGTGGTCTCCCTCATGTCCTAGATATACCCATACAGAAGTGATAGGTTGATTGATTTACTGATTTGGTAGACGCTTAAATTCAACACATCCACCTGAATTCTGTAATCCTGGGAAGACCTACTAGGTTTTTCCCCCCAATATTTGATACTGATGCATGAAAAACTTAAGACTCCCAATTCCATTTTCACAACTGGCTTAACAGTGGGATCCACCAAATCAATGCCAGGGTCAGTCCAAGATATTTTGCTGCCTGAGGTAAGAGACAACGTGAAACTCCATCCCCTGTGTTTCATGTACTTGGTGGTAATTTAACCTAACTTCAGTATACAGTAGTACAGGTAATGGAATAGGATTTTCTGCCATATTTGAGGACTGCAGGCCAGTTTGGAAAATGTATACACCACCTGTTTGTTTGAAGATTCAGAAGAAACAATGGGATGTACCCCTGTCCCAAGCATCTACTGGCCGAGGCATTGGCCACACTGCCTAATATGGTGTCAACTCTAACCATTCCTGGGCACATCAGCTTACAGGAATGGGCTTAGAACTCCTCCTAACAGGGAAAAGCCAAATCAGTGACCATATTAATAAATGTATTCAGAATGTATTTTGGAACCCATTCTCATAATAGAGTTGACTTTAATGCCCAGGTTTATATTGGCATTAAATAAAAAAGCACTTCCTCTTTGTACATGTTAGTTCAAATTATAATGCCTGATGGTGGATTCCCTATGTATGGTGCTTAGATATTTATTTTTTTTAGTGGCCCCATTATCTGTAGGCTGCATCTTCTAATGCCATAATTTTAATGTCATAGTGCAATTATGATTATGAATTGCCTTATTAAAAAAAGCAGAGTCTGAGACACATTGTGGCAATAACTAGGGAAATGCTGTTATTGCAAAGGCCAGAGATTGAAATGAGGCCAAATGTCTTATGTGAAAATATGGAGTGTGAGGTCTGATCTATCATAAGGTGGTGGAGGCTAATGCCATACTGTAGACATGTAAATCTTTGATTATTTCATCTTTTGATGGGAAGAAACATAAAATGAATTAATAAACATCAGAATATATTAATACCAAGCACAAAATTCTGATTTTTGCATTATTATTGGAGACTGGGAAAACCCAATTTTCAGGTGAGAAAATAATAATGGTAAATATTTTTTCCATCCCTACACTAAAATAAACTCTACCAAACTACTGGTGAATGACATAATATTGGAATGCTCTCTCTAGTGGGAAAAATTATTCCCACATAAAGAAAAGTAGTTGTTAGCAAGAATGGATCTAGGTATTCAGAACCACTCCACTCCACTCCTCCTTCTCCACTCTACTGCTCACCTTTTTCATTGGCTTTTTCCCTGTCCAATCAGCAGCTGCTTTGACACTATTTTAAAAATAAACTCTGCATCCCCATCTTCCTGGAAATGTAGTCATGCTCAGGCATCAGCAGATATCAACTTAGCCAATCACATTGACAGTATGACCATTCACAAATTATTGAAGGAAAGGCAGTATTTTCTTAAGGCTGGTCTATTCTTATGAGGCTCTGTTGTGACCTTAATAAAACTATATATGTGTGATCTATTCTGACAGTCTGTCTTTCCTGAAAATATATATATATATATATATATATAAAGTATGAGGTGCTACCTGCGCATGAGGAGTTCAGCAGGAGGTAGTTGAGTTCTGATGCACTAAAATAGACTATACCAGAGTGGAAATAGACAATATAATATCGGAATGCTTTTTACCATAGGTAAAAATAAATCCCTATGTAAAGAAACCCAGTTCATTACTTAACATGTCTCAAGATGGGACCGAACCAAGTGTTCTACACAGAATGTGGTTTTTACCTTCTTACGAGCTGCCAAAAGTGTTCCTCCCTTCTCTCCTTCACACTCAGTCATATTTCTACCACAGCCTTATCCTTGCTGCTTTGGTTTTCTACTTGCCCAGATGTTTTGCCTAAAGGAGCAATGCAAAATATAATCCCTCCATTCTACTGTCTCACTAAAATGCCCAGCTCATGTTGCTCCTTTGTAGAACTACACAAGCCTTGGCTTTGACATGTGGAGAGAGAGCATGTGCTGACTCTGCCTCCTCCCTCATCCCTCTCTGTATATTTGGTGAGTGAAAGTTGGTGGATGGTTCTCCATGCGATCCACAAACCTGAAAAAGAAGGGGTTTCAATTGCATGGAGACAGTGTATCAGAGGTAAGAAATGCAGGCTGCTTGTGGCTTCTAAATGCCCCCCCCAAAAAAAACAAATTATGAAAAACATTCCCCACAAACCCCTAAAAACCCCTAAAAGTTGTGGGTTTTGCTTCCCTACACAGGCTGTGTTAGGTTGAGGAGAGGACATTTTAACCCAGGAAATAAACTGAATCAAAACAGTTCAGGGACAAAAACATGCTGAGATTATCACCCACACCTCCTATTGGGTGGAGGGGGCATTTTTAGTAAAAAGTCAAGTAAAAAGAATGGATGGGGGGGTATGTTGTTGGAGGATGCAGCTCTCCACGGTCCTGGAAGGGGTCGCCGCAGTCCCACAGCCACTGATGAAAAGGATGCTTTTCTCTTCAACTTCTTGTTCCCCACACATAGAAGGTAGCAACAGCAGGTGGGGGGCATGACTAAGCTGCTGCTCCTCCCCATAGGCTCAGCTTAACCTCACCCAGAATGCCTGAATAATGATAAATGTGTAAGAAATCCCAGATGGAAACTGTAACCTTTCACGGCAACATTTAAAGTTTTCTTTGTTTGTTTGTTTTTGTTCCAATTTCTTTAACATTTCTGCAGATTTCTGGATATTCGTTAGTCATTCAGGCAAGAGATAGTGGTGTCCCCCCTTTGTCTGCATCTGTGACTGTCAATGTTGACATTTCTGATGTGAACGATAACAGCCCCATATTTACACCCGCCAACTACACAGCTGTGATTCAAGTAAGTTTATCCTGAGCATCAAAAAACCTCCTATACTAGTCTGACCTTTCAAGTGGTTCAGTAAAATTTAAGGTGCTTTTGATAATTTATCAGCTTCCAGCATATTGAATCATCTCTTTGTTTCTTAAGAAAGGATGAAAATGCTGTTCCTTAATTCTGTAACACAGTTATAGATAAGGAAACTGGTTTACAGAGATAAGGATATGGGTTCCTAGGGTTTACCATTGGTACAAAATGGGTAAGAAAAGGCTTGCATAAGCAGGAGTTCAGTAGATACAAAGCATATATTTCACTCCTAGTCTCCCTGGCATTGAAATGGCTCTAACTATGGTTCCTTCAATGGTTCATAAAACTAATGGTTGCATAGAAGAGCAAATTTCAGCTGGCACAGCCAAAATTCCATTTCTACACAGCCATTAAAGGGAAAGGAGCCAAGTCCTTTGTTTCACATGGCAACTCTATATGTAACAGAAACAGCAGTTAGCTTTACTAGTGTAGGCCATTGACAAACCATGGTTTGCAAATCTAGTTTGGTAGTCTCTTCCTGTGCATCATTACTAAGCTTGCATAGATTCAGACACAAACCATTCTAGTCTATGCAAAAATCAACAAAACAGACTTTTGGGATTCACATTTATGGTCAGTAATTACCAAAAATGATTACAGGCAGCACCCTGACAGAAGGAATTTTATAGTATTGCAGATCTAGGCACTGGGAAATGATGTTTGTGGCACTTTTGCAATCTTGGATCCCATTAAGAGAAGCACTAGTGGCAGAATCCAAGGGGTCCCCTGAGCTGCCTGATCTCAGTGTGCCCCATGACTAACAGAGCATTTTAGACATTTCCCACCATCCTGATACTGATCTCACAATGTATCACACAATGCAGGATCTGAGCCGCTGCCTTCAGTGTTGAGAAAGTTTGTTAGAGTGAACTGTGCATGTAGGAGAGAAGGAAGATAACCACATGAATATAAGAATATAAGATAATATATATATAATATGAATACAGACAGCCCTCCACATTTGCGGGTTTCACTTTTGTGGATTTGATTATTCATGGATTATTCGCTGTCAGCTCTGCTGCCTCCCTATGCCATTTTTAATAGAGACTGCAAGCCTCATGAGACTGAGAAACTGCACTCTTAAAAATGGTGTGAGGCAGCAGTGGAGGTGGCAAGTAAGCCTCACCAGCCACCTATTTCTGCCTTAAGAAGGATCCCTGATGCCTCAAATGAATCCATGGTGGGCTAAATATGCTGATCATACTTTTTTGTGTGTTAAATATGGTTTGGGAGGGCCTAGAGTTATTCACAGTTTTTCCACTTTCACAGGGATCTTGTGTCCCCAACCCTAGTGAATGTGGAGAGATGACTGTATAAGAGAATATAAGAGAAAAGAATAGGTGTGTAAGAGGAAAGGAAGTTGAATCTGACAATATTGGTACACAGGTGAGAAAACAGCATAGCAAACAATACAGAGAGCAAACATACCACATTAAATCACTAGCTCATTCAGCTCAGTTAGAGTGTTGTTCAAAGAGGAACTAAATTAAGAAAGTGGATTATAAATCAAACAAATTTTTACAGCGTTCCGAGTCTCAAATACTCTGCATTGCATTTTTAGCTTATGCTGGCATGCAGAAGTTTTGTCATTCCTGTATGGTAGCACATGCATATTTGAATGATCAAAGAGAAGTGTGAATCTGCTTCTTGGGGTCCTTAATTTCTCTGTATGCCTTCCCCCCGTGCTCTCAGACAGTAGTCATTTTATCCAGCAGTAGAACAGTTCAGATTTGTATCGTCCACATTGCCAACCTTTTTGGAAAAAAAAAAAATCACTTGAGTCTACAGCACAAAGAGTATGGAAATGAAGTATTTCACTGCTAAAATTCCTGTTCAGTTGTGCTGTTTTCAGAGGTGGATGAGAGCATCTTGATGCCCATGCTTTTGTTGACAAGAATGTAATGATAAACTAAAATTGTTGTCAGTTGTTTAAAACACCCAGATATCTGCTTACATGAGGCTAAGGCCATTTCCGCACTACACTCTTATAGCGCGATGATTCCACTTTCAGCATCCTATGGAATCCTGGGGTTTGCAGTTTCCATAGGATGTTGAAAGTGGCATCATCGCGCTATAAGAGTGTAGTGCGGAAATGTCTTCAGTAATGTGTAAATGTTTAATAAAAATGTGTCTGTTGTGCAACAAATCAGGGAGGTTGAATCTTTCCACCCCTACATGTTTGGGAAATGAATTCCAGGAAGCTCCAGCTAACGTAGCTGGTGGCAAGGGCTGTGGGGACAAAGATTGTGGTGGTGAAACTAGTTTGAAATGTCTCAAGAATCAGAGTCCTTCAGTTGGGAACACAGTACAAATGGGCAAAGCTAGCACATATATTATTACATCTCTGTGATGTTAGAACCTAACCAAAATTAGATTTGAATGCTTGAAACAAATCAAAATTAGGTAGAAACAATGTGAACTAAAAATAATACTCCCTTTATTACAAGAAAATCTACATTCTTAGCATTCTAGGGAGCAGACACATTTCCTCAATAATGTGCTGAGATATATAATTAAAATCTCTTCTTTTTTCTTTTCTCTTTTTTTCCCCCAAATGCACTTTTTGTATGCATACAAAGGAAAATAAACCAATAGGAACGAGCATTTTACAGCTGGTTGTAACAGACAAAGATTCTCTGCACAATGGACCCCCTTTCACCTTCTCAATCTTGGCTGGTAATGAAGAAGAAGAGTTTACATTGGACCAACAAGGCATCCTCCGATCTGCAGTCATCTTCAAGCGCATGGTAGCAACTGAATATATGCTCTGTGTTCAGGTAACTAACTGTTATATGTATCTCTGCATAAAAGAAGGTGATAAATTGTTCTTCTGACAGAGAATTTTCCTCTCATTATAATTACAGTTCCTTACTTGCAATGTTTTAATTGCATTCCCTTTTACTGTGTGCAAAATGTGCTTTTATTACCTGTTCCAAATTCAGTAGACAACCAGCTGCTTTCAAAAATCATATCTATGAAATTAAATTTGGAGGAAATGACTTACAGGCTCAGGATTAGCCTAAACTGTCTTGCTGCCTGAAGAAGGAAGTAAAGCGCTGCCCCCACCACTACCACACACAGATACATTGTGCCATGTCCCCCCCGCCACACACACACGAGACCAGAGTAGGTGGAAGAGGACATAGTGGTGGTGCCCTCTACCATCAGAGAAAAGGAAGACACCAAGCACTCCCCTCCCCAAGAAGGTGGTCACAGAATCTCTACCCAAGATGGAAAGAATATGTGAAAATACTTCATAAATGGTTGGCAGACATCTTACTTGAGTGTTGTGAACCTCTGATGGAAGAGGAGACTGGACTGACAAGAACCTTCACTGTTTGGGACTTTCGCTACACAAAAATCACCTGTGGGTCCCCCCCCCCAGAAAATAGCATTTTGTGCATAGAAAGCAGCTTCTTTGTGAAGAAAATAATATTTCTGTGCAGTAGTAACATTCTTTCTGCAGAAGATGCTGTTTTCTTTGCAAAAATTGACATGTTAATTTTACACAGAATAAGTCCCCAGGTACAGCATTGTCTGTGCAGGAAACAGAAACTTTATTTTGTGCACAGAAAATGCTGCTTCTTTTGCAGAAAATCATGGCCATTTCTGTACTACACTCTTTTACGCGAGTATTCCACTTTCAACATCCTATGGAATCCTGGGGTTTGCAGTTTTGGGAGGGGCCACCTGGCCCCTCCCGAAACTGCAAACCCCAGGATTCCATAGGATGTTGAAAGTGGAATAATTGCGCTATAAGAGTGTAGTGCGGAAATGTGGTATGTTTTCAGTGCCCCCCTAAAAAAAAAGCCCACATGCAAATTTTGTGCAGAATAACTTCAAAGCTGTGCTCTGTAGTTTTCAAAGGTTTTCTTGTAGCAGGAAGAAGATTGCTGAATTGCTTGTGGCTTCCTTTGAGAACGAAATTTGCAATGAATTAAATCCCTGCTCCACACACTTACATGCTCACACAAAATAAGAGGGACAATGCCACAGTAAGGATAATGTCCATCCTCCCCAGTGTCTGACAAAAAGGAAAAGTCTGTTGCCTGTCCTTCAATATCACGGAAAGAAGCTGTGGCACATGCTCACCTTCACTGGTGTGTGTGTGTGTGTGTGTGTATGACCAGCTCAAATCACAAAACACTGATTAAAATGCATAACCAGTTAAAAGAGCATAATAAGAGCAGTCAAAAGAGAATAGTATTAAAATAATCAATTCATAATTTAAAAACTCACAATTTAAAATAATTTTGATAGTCCTGCTAGAAGGGGTTTGTCTTAAGTGCTCTTTTAAACTCAGACAGCAAATCCAGCTGTCACATATTTTCTGGAAGGTCATTCCACAGTTTGGGGGCAGCTGAAGAAAAAACGCTGTGAGTGACTGTTGTCAGCTTAGTCCTGGCTAACTGTAGTAAGTGTCCCCTAGAGGATCTGAGTGTGTGGGGTGGATTATACAAGAGAAAGCAATCCCATAGTTAACCTAGACCCAAACAATGAAGGACTTCAAAGGTAACAACCAACCATTTGTATTTTACCTGGAAACTAGATGACAGCCAGTAGAGTGATTTTAATGTAGATGTAATATGATTACTCCTAGATGAGCAAGTAACCAGTCTGGTTGCACTAATTGAAGTTTCCCAACTTAGCCCAATGGTACAGCATGTTGCAGAAGTCCAGACTTTCAGTTAACAGTGTGTGCATAGGAGAAGAAGAAGAGAGTAATGCTTCCCCTGTAAGCAGTGGTGTAGGATGCTACCGTGAGTCCTCCAAGACCCCCTCCCCACCAAACAGAAGCAGCTCTAAAATGGAACTGGCCATTTTGTTAATACTGTGTCACAGGGCCACATTAAGGTTTCTGTAGGCCCTGGGCACTCTTGTATTCAACTCCTCACCTTGATGAACCACTAGGGATGTTTTCATAGGCCATGAAATCCTGTTTTCCTAAGCTCTTGGTACTGTGATCCATGCTAAAGTATGGATCAGGCAGCCCTGCTATGTTACAGAGGACAGATAGGGGCACCACAGTTGAGTTCTCCTTCTTGGGAACACAGCCTTGTTGTGGTGCTGCACCCTCCTTCTCCTTTGGCATAGCAGGAAGTGGTTAATTCCTTTGCATCTTCCTCTTCATCTTTCTGGGGCTGCCAAAAAGATGGGCATTCCCAGTCCTCTGGGGTGATAGGAACTATAAAGATAGCCAGTAACAACAATTTTCCACCTTTTTTCCCTTTATGCATATGTACTTGAGTCTAAACCTAATTAAAGTAAAGCCATTGGATCTGTTGGATTTACCTATGTGTTAACTTACCATTCAACAGTTGATTCAGTGAGTCTACTGTAATTGGGACTACCTATCAGGGTTCCAGGTCTACGTGGTGCTTCACTGGAGAGGCAAATAGAAACTCAGCTACTAAAGTGATGATAAATTATATGAATATTCCCTAATCTTTGGTCATAAAAGGCCTAATCATTCCAGGCCTTTTGTTTCTCTGTGTATAAGGGAAAGTCGGTTTGTAGCCCACCAGATGTTACATTGTAACTTTTATCAGCCCAAGCCATGATAATGAGTGGTGACAGATGATAAGGATGTTGGGAGCCTGCTGTCCAACATCTGGAAGGCCACATGTTGCCTAGGCCTATTCTGTATTCATATCCTGTTTTGGAACTCATGTCCCCAGTTTGCAGACCGCTATGGCTATTTTGAAGAGGCTAAATCCAGAGCCAGTGAAGTGTAGTGGTGTGAGCAATAGACTACTGATCGTGGAGATCAGAGTTTGATCCCGCGGTCAACCATGGACACCCACTTGGTGATGTTGGGTAGTCATACACACTCGGCCCCCAGAAAACCATGTGATAGGTTTGCCTTAGGGTTCCATAAGTCAGAAATGACTTGAAGGCTCACAGCAACAACAATCCAGGTAAAGTTTATCCCTGTTTATACTAAGGGCATTCTAAGCTTTTCTAAGCGTTCCATGACTGTCCACCTTTGCCCAGCAGTTGACTAACAAATGACTGTGTTATTTTCATTATAACCCAGGGTACCACCTCAAAATGAACCAGGGTGCATTAGTCATACATAGACTGAAATTTAAGTTCTACTAATCAAAGCTAATTCCAGTTATTTACCCCAGAAGATAGAAGGGGGGCAATAACTCAATACTGTACATTGAAGAAAAAGCGGAAAAAAAAAAGTAGTATTGCAGACACTTCAGACACAAAAGAGTCTGGTTTCAACTCCAGTTAAAAAGATCCTAGATTGCAGTTGTTACTTCAAACTAGGCTAGAGCCATTGAATCTTGGAACTTGGTAAGTCCATATTTTGATTGAGGAGGTCTACTCCAGTTGAGAGATTTTTCAGTCAGTATTTTAAATTGTATTTTTTTTCCTTTTCCAATTTTTTATGGATTAAATTAGGCAAAAGATTCTGGGAAACCTCAGCAGGTATCTCACACCTATATCCAGATCCGGGTGATTGAAGAGAGCATCCACAAGCCAACAGCCATTCCACTGGAGATATTTATCGTCACTATGGAAGATGACTTTCCAGGAGGTGTCATTGGGAAGATACATGCAACGGACCAAGATGTATATGACGTCCTTACATATGGTTTGAAGTCAGAGCAGAAGAGTTTGTTCAAAGTCAACAATCATGATGGCAAGATAATCGCCCTTGGGGGGTTGGATAGTGGGAAGTACGTATTGAATGTATCTGTCAGTGATGGCCGTTTCCAGGTGCCCATGGATGTGACAGTCCATGTTGAGCAGTTGATGCAGGAAATGCTACAGAATACAGTCACCATCCGTTTTGAAAATGTCTCCCCAGAAGATTTTGTAGGGCTCCACATGCATGGATTTAGGCGCACCTTACGCAATGCTGTTCTGACGCAGAAGCAAGACAGCCTGCACATCATTAGCATTCAGCCAGTGGCGGGCACCAATCAGCTTGACATGCTGTTTACAGTTCAGATGCACACCGGAGGTTTCTATAAGCCTGCCTACTTGATTCAGAAGCTCACCAATGCAAGGCGACACTTAGAAAATGTGATTCGCATTTCAGCTATTCTGGAGAAGAATTGCTCTGGACTGGATTGTCAGGAGCAGCACTGTGAGCAGAGCCTGTCTATCGATTCCCATTCCCTGATGACCTACAGCACAGCACGGATTAGTTTTGTGTGCCCTCGATTCTACCGAAATGTACGCTGCTCATGCGATGGTGAGTAGAAATCAGCCCATCACCACCACTTCCTATTCCCTCCATTCTCCACCTTAGAGTTTTGTTGTTGTTTTTTAATTCTCTAGCACTGAGCAATATAGACAGTAAGTCAAAAGAACTTTTGGAAAAAAATGTCTGGTGGAGAATTGATTTCTCATGCTCAGCAGGAACAGCTGGTGTGTATTGATGTCAAATGGGGGCTGGTGAACTTTGACTTGGTGGCACAAAGCCAGCCAAGCTTTCCAGACCCAGTCCAGCCAAAAAGCTCAATAAACCCTCTTGACATGGAAAAGTTCATAGGTTTTTTTTTCCCCAGTCCCATCTTTGACAGACATGAAAATTGTGGCTGTGTCAGAACAACTCCAGACTAGTATATTCAAACCAAAGTTGACATTTGGCCCAACTGGCAAAGTTTAAAAAGAGTTCATCTCATTCTTTTCTTTTCTTTTTTCGGGAAACCAACCAAGTGTTTTATTAAGTGAGAACAGGGTGGGGGTATCTCTTACTGTACTCAGCACTCTAAGGGTGTAGCAGTTTGTTTAGTTTTGCTCATGATGACCTTGAGAATATGGTCTAAAAGTGTTGCCCAAGGTCAAGAGGGCATGACTGATCATTGCGTGCAGTATTGGGCTGTTTGTTCTCAAATCTCCTGGGGCACCATCTGTGTGCTACAATTTGGAGTGCCTCTTTTAAAGAACGAGTACGCTGGACAACAATAACGCCAGTGAAGAACACATTTGAGCACACAATAAATCCACAGAAATGCTGCTTGTATATTCACTGGCCAGCTTTGGTTACAGCCAAAGAGAGCCTGAATGGAAGTAAGGATAACACATTCTTGAAATATGTATCTTACTAGGAATTCTATTCCCACTGGCAGATGCCATGGATATTCACTATTCATGCATGCCAGCTGTGCAGCCATTTTACCTAGTTTACCTTGATTAGCAAACTGAGTTATCAAAATACCAAACAGGCTGAAAGAGAGGAAAGCAAGGGACTCTAGGCACCTCCAGGGTTTCGGAACTTAGTTTCAGCTTGGATAGCATCCAGTGATGTAGGTACTTCAGTCCAAATCTTTGGACTACAATCCATAAAGTTTAATTTTCAAGTCACTTGCACTAATCCCAGTAACTGTAATGAAATTGTTCAGAAGCCTATGTAACCTGACCAGCTGTGCCCCAGAGCAAAAAGAGAGCAGGAAAAGTTATTTTCCCCACCCTGTCTTGCTGTTAGCTCATGGTATTGATGCTTACAAAGTGATTATTTTTTTCCCTGTCCCTGAAAGGAAAGAACTCCACTGGACTTAATGTGTGTTAATTTAGCCAGAGGTAATGAAAGCCTTTGATTCTTTTTTCTTTCACTTACTGCCTTTGCTTATTTTCCAGTTCCACTAGAAGGTAAGTAGTAGCACAGAAGGCTTTATTTCTCATTCAGACCTCCCTCCCCAGCCTTATTTATTTTATAGTCAGTTCTCCACATTTGCTAGAGTTAAGGCCACAGGATTCCTGCTAATGTAGAAAAACCATAAATATCGAAATGTGTGTTGGGGTGGCAAGACATGGTGGGGAGCGTGGGTACCTATGGTCCAAACCCAGGTCAAGGAAAGGAGAGGGAAAGGGTGTGGGTTCGTATGATGCCCCTGTACTTCCTATCTCTTGCCCATCTGCTTCCTTGAACATAGAGTGGCATCAGGAGAGGGTTTGTGATGCTGATAAGTCAGGCTGTGAGCCGTGCTTAGCACATCAGGCAGCAGCTGGTGGAAGAGGAGGAGGAGGACTAGAGGTAGGTTTTTAAAGGGCTGTGCAGCCTGCTTGGAGCACCAAGAGGGAACGTTCCCTCAGAAAAGAAACTTGCAAACAATCAAATCCCTAAACGTCACACTCACAAATCTAGATGGCTGACTATTGTTATTTAGTTAATTTATATCCAATCCTTTCTCTCAATACAGGACCCAAGGAGGGTCACAGCTATCAGTTAAAACAAAGCACAGTTAAAGCAATGGAAGATATAAAAGGTTTTTTTAAAAAAAAATTAAATGAACAATCGTATGCAAAACTTCAATTTCAAATGGTTTTTAAAAGGCTGTTAAAATGTAATCACAGTGATGATAAGAGTACACTATGAAACAGTACAGTTAAAAGCCCCTCTGCAACAACCAGATAATACTCAATACTGAGTAAATAGGTGTTTGCCTGCCTGCAGAGTAGGGAAAAATCTAGCTTTCCATAGAAGGGAATACCATAATCTTGGAGTAATTGAAGTAAGCCAAGAAAGGCTTATAAAATCTGCATCTCCACAATTTTGGAGTTGTAGACCAAAAACTTAACTTTTCCAAGCCCTACTTATTACTGGCCTGTCCATGAGTATATCTACCCCAGTACTGCCTAGTCTGGCAAACAGAGGGTCTTCAGAGTGTTAAACTGTATCAGGATGGCCTAAAACAAGCTAAACTGGCATAAGGTCAGCTAAAGATGTGCTAAACTGAAAATTTGCATCCTGTTGGAAATTGCTTATAACTACCTTAACCTTGGGCTGATTTGGGCTAGTCCTGTGGTTGAGCTGCTTTAAAAATACCCCCCTGGTTTAGTGTTTTTTGGGGAATAGGTATACTTGCCCTAAAGGCACCAGATCCAGCTTGATCTTGGAAGCTAAGCAGGGTTAGCCCTGGCTTGTTTTTGGATAGAAGACTGCCAGCGAGTACCAGATGCTGTGTTTCAGAGGAAGGAACTGGCAAAACCACCTCTGAGTATTTGTTACCCTAGGTGATGGGAGACTTTGTGGTCCACCCACAATGGCAGCGTCTCCTTAGAATTTGGGGAAATTATAGCTCAAAGGAGGCCTGCAAGAGAAGGGTAACAGCAGAATCTTTTCACCTGTGTGTACCAGTATTAATTTTAGAGAGAACACAAGTTATTTAATTTGGAATTAACAAGTGCACAAGAAATCAGACACTCTCAAGAACCATACAAGGCTATTGAAAGTTATACCATCAAAGTTATACCAAGTTATACCAAAGTTATACCATCAAACTCCCATTATCTGTTACCAATGGCTATTCCAACCAAGACTGATGGGAGTTGCAGTCCAAGAGTAACTGGAAGGCCATGCGTCCTATTCTGGTGCAATGTTTAGAGGAGTAAACTTGGGTCAGGAAGACCAGGATTGAAGTCCTGATGTGAATATGATGTTCATTGAGTGACTTTGGATCAAAAGTGGAGGAAGGAATCACATGTCCCATCAAGAGCTCCTTAGAAGAAGGGTGGGATATAAATGTTCATACTATGGGCCTGATAAACGATGACTGTATTTGAAAGGTGATTTCAGAAGTGTAGTGTGACCTCAGCATTTCTGAATCTGGCTCTCAATCTGAAAACCATGGTTTGCCAAGTGTCCTCTGGCCTGGTGACTCTCTAAAGCCAGTCTGTGATGCATCAGCTTTTTAAAACAGTTGTCAAGTAGCTTTTGAAACCACTCTAGTAATAGATTTGCAGTTATGGTGGTGAAAAGAGTTTTCCGTCTCACACAGGCAGTTCAGAGAGCCGTAGTTAGAGGAGAACATTCATAGTGGTGGAAACTAAAGTCAGTAATGTGACAGTGATTTAACCATTCAGGAACTTGGCTGACACCACTACATAGTATACAATATAGTTTAAATACAGGTTGTCACAAGTCAACATTAGTGCTGACAGAATGTCATTCCGTAGTGTGGCAGTAGTTGGTTTTCCTGTCTGGAAAATAAAACATAAGACATAACAGGGGAGCAAAGGAGAAAAGAAAATGGATTCAGTGCTTTGGATTTCCAGTCTTATTTTTCAGTTTGACACATTGAAGTAAGCCATCAAAAGCTTGAACCCAAGTCTCTGCTATAACTCATGTAATGAGCTTCCAGTTGTGAAGAGTGTTTGATGCCCCTAGTTTCTCTTAGAAGCCTGTGGTTTCACAGCCCTCAGTAGCAACATCTCTATAATAGGGAAAGAATATTGACAATCGTTTGTGTTGTGGATGAGAGAGGAGTTTCCAAATGCTCAAGAAAAACTCCAGCAGGAAGACCATATATGGCTGCAAAGCTGTTGTGAGATTCTTCATGCTTTATCAAGTACTTGTGCAAAAATACACCTGGGTGTTCTTTTTGTTTTTGTTTTTTGTTTTGCACTGACAACACATTTCCTTGCAAAAAATATGCTTTCTGTGTGGGAAACAGTAGCCAGTATTCTGCATCAGCCACTTAGACCCTTTCTACATGACAACGGCATCACAGCATGGGGACACGAGAGGAGTGGGACCATGACAATGGTTCCGCATGATGTCATCGCAGTCCCTCCCTTCTTGCATCACCAGCCAACGCCGTTAGGGCTATGTCATTGACAGAGAACCTCCATCAATGACCTCCAATTGCGTGAGCCTTCTGTAGCACCCAGCCATGCAGAAGCACCAGAAGGGCAGTCTACATGCTTTCTCCCCTATTGCAGCATGGGAAAAAGACCAACTGCTGTCTGGAAAGACAGAACGTGTCCCTCACACTCCTTTCCACAGACAGTGAGGCACGTGCAGAGAGGAATGTTGGGGACATGCTCCCATTCTGACAGAGGTGCTGCCGGGATTGTGACAGCATGACACAGGACAGCGTTGTCGTACAGAAAAGGCCTTAGTTAACTTAGGCCCTTTCCGCACCAGGCAATTAGAACAGGGCAGTGCGTCCTCGCAGGGAGGTTGTCTGCACCTTGGAGCGGACCAGGAGCAGTCTACTTACCGGAGATCCGCACCTCAGTCCACTCCAAGATGACCCCAAGTGGTCCTGTAGCGTGTTTTTGAAAGATCAGAAAAAACAGGTCTTTATTTTCCTGGAACGTGCCATTGCGTTCCTGCTCCCTTGTGCCGATTTGCAGGCTCGCACCAATGGGAGCCTGCGATCTGCGGAGAGTGGGCTTTAGGCCTGGCAAGCTTCAGCAGTTGGTCGGAACCCACAACCAACCGGAAGCCGCCATTTTGGAAGCCAGAGCAGTGCGTATCTACAGACCTCTCACTGCTCCGATTCGCCCTGGACCAAGGAGGAGCCCTGCGGAAGGGCTTCAGGGACAGTCCGCATTGCTTTGAACCCCAGAAGAAGCAGTAGGTGATGGCACAGAGCGATTACCTCGCCTCGTGCAGAAAAGGCCTAAGTAATCATTCCTGGCCTCACCCCACCCCCCACCCCACCACAAACCTGATAAAAATGTAATTCACCCACACTCCAGTCAATGACAGAATAGACTTCCTTTACCTCATGCAGCTGATACCTGGTAAAGGGGGGAGGTATTATCAGGGCAATAGTGTCACAATTATCACTATGTAACCATTGAGAATACAGTAGAGTTACCTACAACAAGAATATGAACAGGAAAAAACTGTTCCATGGGCAAAAAGCACATTTCCTGAATAGAAAAACTTCATGTTTTCCTGCATAAAATAATTCCCTGAACAACATGCTACAAATAGTGGTTAGGAACGGCACAGAAATCTTCGTGTTTGTTCTTTCGTAGCAGGGAGAATATTGGAGGAGTTATTGCTTTGTGACTGCAAGAAGGAGGAACTTGAAAATTTACATCTTAATAATTATATTTGACAGAATTTTTAATTATTACTCATTCAGACATTTCTTTATCACCTCTTAATCCACCAGGTCTGCCAAGGTGATGTACAAAGAGGTACAAAATGCATTGAAAACCTTAAATAAATAAATAAAAATACCAGTTAAAAACAGTACCAACTCCTCTATAGCAATAGTTCTAAACAGAGACACACTCCTGAACCAGGGCAAATGTCCTTTGGTGTAACACAACCGTCACGTTGCTTCTCATGATGTGTAAATGGTGATTGTAAGGTTTGCTTCCACATCCATATGTCATTTGTTTACAGCTGATCAATGGATTCTGCATAATTTAGTTATGCATTAATATGCATTCACATTAAAATCAGAATAATATAACCATGCCAGCTGACATGGTGTAGTGGTTTGAGCATTGGATAACAATCAGAAGACCAGCGTTCGATTTCCCACTCAACCATGGAAACCCAGTGGGTGATCTTGTGCACGTCACGTTCAGCCCCAGAAAACCCCATGGCCTTAGGGTCACCATAAGTCAAAAGCAACTTGAAGGCACACAACAACAACAACCACAGTTGTAGAATTGGAAGGTATCTAAAAGATCATGTAGTCTACTCCATTCCCGTGCAAGAATCTACAAGTAAAACATCCCTATTAAGTGGCCACCAAAGCTCCATTTAGAAGTATCTAGTGGAAGAAGGTAGGCTGTTCCATTCTCAAACAGCTTTAACCACCGGCAGGTTTTTCTCAGTGTTTAGTCAGAATGTAATTCCTTTTCATTTTAATCCTTTGGTTTGAGTCCAGCAGAAAACAAGCTTGCTCCCTCTTTCATGTGACAGCTCTTCAGATATTTAAAGATAATGAAGATGATAGTCTGTTAAAATGCTAACTTATGTTGTCAAACAAACATTTGGTGGCCAGAAGCCACTCCATTTCTAGGTCTATTTCATTTTCTTTGCCTGAGATGAAGTGGTGCTTTAGTATTTTAACTTCTTGATAGCAGCCTGTCTTACTTAGATGGAAAGAATATCCATTCCCTGCTTTTTTTTTTAAAGTCAACGGTCAGGAAGCACTGTTAGAAAGAATAATAGTCCAGTGATAATTTTTTCAGTTTTAAGCTACTATTCAACATCTCAAAGGATAGCATAAAAATTATTCTGAGGAGCAGAACATGTGGGCTTTTGCTGAAAAAGCTCCTGTTTTCTATGTAGAAAATGGGTCTTTCCCACAGGAAACCTGTTTTTCTTGTTGCTTTCTGCTCAGAACACAAGGGGTTTTTTTTGCCCATGTGCTTTTTCTCTGTAGAATAATTCCTCTGTATCGCTTAAGGACATTCAAGTAAAGGAAGAATGCTGCAAAAGAATATTCACTTTCTCCAACAGTGAGAGAAAACTACCACAATCATTCATCCTCAGCTTTGAGGATGAAATTATCAATGATTTAGATGCCTAATCTGTTATAATTTGTAGTCTGTGTGAAGAGAGCCAATGTAGTACAATGATATGAGTGTTGGACCAGGGTTTTGGGAGCACGGGGTTTGAATTCCTGCTCTGTCGTGGAAGACCACTGGGTGACCTAGGGCAAGTCACACACTCTCAGCCTCAGGGGAAGACTGTGGCAAACTTCTTCTGAACAGATCTTGCCAAGAAAACCAGTGATGCATTTGTCTTGGGATCTCTTTCAGTCAAAAACAACTTGAAGGCATGCAGAAAGTCCATGTGAACATTGGCATTCTCTCAGTGTTTTATGATGGTCTTGTGTTTAGCATAAAGCACTAAAACAGTGTTAAAATAATAAATGATTTTATTAAAATCACTGAATAAGTTAGTGATCAGGAAATACCTAAGAAAAGAGAGAAGTTTCCAACTGATGATAGAAACATTCTAAACTGGAAACTTTCTGAATCTTGGTAGGACGATCATTCTGTATGATGGACGCTACAACAGAGAAGACTCTTCCCTGCATTGAAACCAAGTGAACTATACTGAATCATGGTGAAGTGAACAGGGTCTCACCTAGAAGGTTTCTTGGATTTCTGCACCTGAATTGTTTAGGGCCTTAGAAACCAGTGGTAGCACCTCGAATCTGGCAACGGCAACAAAATGGCAACAAAAACGTACTCCAGTTAAGTGTGTTTAGGATTGCACACTTATTCCCTCTATCTGAAGCACCAGGGCATTACTGTTGATCCCTTCTGGGCTTGCCTACAGAGAATAAAATCCCTCGTAATGTATATTTGTTGGAACTAATTTTGGGAGAACCAAAGAACAGCCAAAAGAAAAAGAAAAATACTGCTTGACTTTGTAAAAGGTGCCGAAGCCCTGGCTATAAATCCCTAAAGGTGGATAATGTCCCCATGAGTGCTTCAGTGATTTTGAGCCTCTGCCATTGTGAAATCACCCTGAAAATGCATGTGAGCCAGGAGCAACGCAATAAGACTGTGATTTGTAGCTCGGAGCCCTTATAACCACAAAGACAGACATAAAGAACTCCCTCCCAAACTTCCAGTATTTTAAAAGTTTTGTGACAGCTATAAAATCCACCTACAGGGGCTTGAATAAAAAGTTGAAATGTCTGCCATTTATCTGTCAGAACCACGCTTACACTTTGATGGGAGTACTGCCTTGCCCTGAATATGGCTTTGTGCAAAGACTGGGTTGCCATGCTGAAACTTAAAGCAACCTTCCGGGACTGGAGCAAAAGGTAGAGCAAGGCACCCCAGTGTGTGTGACCCTATTTGTGTGATAGAACTCTTCTCCATGTATAATAGGGGTGGGCAAAATGCAGACCATGGGCAAAAGGGAGTCCCAGTCCCCCAAGAGTTTTAAAAAAAATCCCAAAAGATTTTGTTTTGTTTTGTTTTTTGTTCCAAACTGACCTCTGTGGGGTGCAGAGAGCATTTCCACCATGATTAGAGCTTCCTGGGGTCAAAATGAAATTTAGAAGGTCCTTGGAATGGCTCTCTTATCTGAGTATCTTGTGCATTTCACGTCAATATATCTTCTCTCTCCTCCTTAATTATGGTACCTCTCTTCCTGCCTGCCTCCCCCAGTCTCTCCCTCTCACACATTCTCTGTTTATTTCTCTGTCTCTCCCTCTGTTACACATACACACGCTCTTCCTTGTTGCCACCTTCTTCCTCCCATTGCTCAAACCAAGTCAGCCCACACACACAGACACAGACTCACACAGACACACACACACGGAAATGAATAACAGAACAACCATTCTTGCTCCCCTGAAAAGCAATGAATAACACTCATGGCTTTTGCAGGCAAAAAAAGTCACTCTATGCCAGGTTGTTGCTGCAAAACCTAACTGTTCACCAAAGTAATTCATTAGAAAAACACACTACTTCCCAAACCGTCTAAATTCTTTTCCAGCCTTCTCAACTTAATCATTCACCGTGATGAATACAGTTCACCAGCCATGAGTGCAAACCCAAGTGAGAACTTCAGGACCTCCCTGCTTTGTCTATTTGACTAAGACTGCAGAAACATGGCATCTGTCAGGTTCCTGGGAGGCCTTAGCCCATGGCTGGTGGGCTGCATTTGACTTGCTGGATTACCAGGGGTGCAGGCCTGTCGCATTAAATGATTAGCTTCTTCTCACATGCCTCTGAGCTTTCTGAGGAACTAGTGCTGCCTCGAGTCTGAACCAACTGAGATATGGCAAAGATTGATTACAGGGCTACCTATTGATTTTATTGCTTGGTGTCAAAAGATTTCACCGGAGGTTAAAAGGTTGTAGAAACATGCGGTGCATTGTTCCAGAATCTCAACAGGGCTGCCTTCCCACAAAGCTTATGGATATTCATAAGTCCTGCAGCTTTTTTGCCCAAGTGACTTGTCTTTCTGTCAGCCACAGAGAGCCTTGTTGAAAATTATTGCTTGACATGACATAAAATTTAATTGTGTTCTAAGCACAAATATCCTGTGCATACAGATTTGTATTCCTACTACATAGCAAGTGGGAAAAACGTTAAAAGTCCATGGAATCAGTTTAGGAACATCTAAGGATCTCATTTCAAATGTTCTGCATTTTGTGACAATGGCAGTAGATCAACAACATTAGATGGTTGCTGCCAAATTCCCCGTTTTTAAAAACAAATTTGTAGAAACAAAACAATGAGAATAGAGAGTTGCCGCCTGCTCGCCCACTCTTGGAGCAGAGACTGTGATTTTTAATCATGTTTTGTTGATGGTACTGAAAAAAAAAGTAGAACAAATGGAGAGGAGCCTTTATATGAGGATGTGGAATAGCTAGGTCGATGATGCGGTGTTTGGTAAAAGAAATAATTGAGGTGTGAAAAGCTTGAGTGCTAATTTTGACAGGTTCAGTTGCTGTTATAAATACAGGAGAAGTTGATATCGTTTTCTTCTCTAGTCATGTGGCGCTCCCCTCTATCAGAGAGGAGCTGCAATCCAACACCCCCTTGGCATAGTGTGTCTCTTCTCATGTGGAGGTACGTCAGACCAGTGCTGCGCAACCCCCGTACAGAATAGCAATGTTGTAAAACACACACCATTGTCTGTGTGCTGTTGCAGTGTGCAACTGTAACGCACCACACTCAACTGCAGTATGCAGCTGCAATAGGCGTTGCTGGATGCACAACTCTGCTACTGTCAACAGAACACATCTGTGGCACTGTTGCAAAAATCAGAGATGAGACACTGGGGAACCCAGCTAGCCCATCCTTGCCATCACCCCCTGCTCTAGCACTGTGGCAAATTATTTGCCCCATACACATAAAGCGACTTACTCATGTGTAACAGGATGCTGGCCATGGTCTCCCAAGATAACTGCCATTTATCTGCCACCCAGTTGCAAATCCCAAGAGCAAAAGAAGGTGCAAAGACTCTTTGTATCTGTGGCAGTGGATGCCCAAAGAGATATATATAGGAATAGAAAATAAGTTTGCATTAACTGCATTTTATTTAATGGCACTATCTAGTTCTGGGGCCCTTTCACACTACAAAATTATGGCACAGTGATTGCATTTTAACTGCATCCTATGGGATCCTTGCATTTGTAGTTTGGTGAGGCACTAGAACTCTTTGGTTGAAAATTCTAAGTACCTTCCAACTGCAGATCCCAGAATTCCATAGGATGTTGCTATGACAATTAAAGTGGAATATGGAGAACCAGCATGGCATAGTGGTTTGAGTGCTGGGTTACAACTCTGGAGAGACCAGGGTTCAGATCCCTATTCAGCCATGGAAACCCACTGGGTGACCTTGGGCAAATCACACTCTCTCGGCCTCAGAGGAAGGCAAAGACAACTCCCCCTAACAAATCTTGCCAAGAAAACCCTGTGATTGGTTCACCTTAGGGTTGTAATAAGTAGGAAAAGACTTGATGGCATACAATAATAACAATAGTGCTATACTTGTGTATTGCTGTGAGAGCAATAATAAAATGTAGGTTGGTCTTTTGATATCCCATTATCAGGAGGGAGCCACAAATGTCAGATTCTGTGTTTTTAAACCTAAACGCATATCAACATGCGTGAATGCTTGAAAAAGTCCTGAAACCTTGCTTTAGTCAGTAGAGGAAATATGAACAGATTAAGAAAAATACATGAAAATAAGTGAAATACATTAAGTGCCTACCAAAATATACATGGATTTCTATGCTAGACCTAGGGGAAAGTCTCATGATCCATTATAGAACTTGGAAAAAATACTGCTGAGTTTCTGAGAAATTCATTTAAAGGGGAAAAAATATCATGACATATATTGTCCATGGGAGTGGAAGCAGCTTGGTTCTTTCCCATCTTGGACCAGTCGCCTGGCAAAACTGTTGGCCACAGTCTTATTCTATGATAATGTGACATAGTATATTTTGGGAAGTGATCAGCAGTATGGAGGTGGTGTGTGTAGCACTAAGAATGCAAAGCCAATGCAAGTATAAAGTTTTCCAACCCGGCTGTGCATTTCCATTATTGTGCCCAGTACAATAAATTGTTCATAAGAATTTCCACGGATCATTTTGCACAGCAATGGCAAGGCAGCCCAGAGAGTTGTTTTATTCCTCCAGGACCTAGCGAGCAAATATTTGACAAAGCAAGGAGAGTGCTCTGAAATATTAAATTGACCGCACTGCACTGTATGTCAGGCAAAGGCATTTACAGTCGCTGCTGTATTTGTAGGCAGACTGTGTCCACTTCGAAAGCTACAGCAGTAATTTTTCTGTTTCCAGGAGAGGACCTGTGATGCAAAGTAATTTGAACTACACTTCGAGCAAGACCATGTTTATCTTGTACTGGAGTGCATTAGGGACTAACAGTGTGTGATAACTGCAGAGGGTGTTTGCCCTTATAGTGGAAGTGCAGTGCACCTTTTAAACAGAGCAAATAAGACTCAGGAGCAGAGTAAATAATGTAACACGGCCAGAGAATACTGATTTTTGCAAGACTAATAATAAGGATGCCTTTGAATTTTTTGCTTTGAGACGTCACCTGTATGCAGCTTACATACATCACATATAGATGTTGTGTACATAAAAGGATACTGTTATGTGTGTAGATGAAACATTTTGTTGATTAATCAGTTAGATTTTCTATTAAAATTCCATTTCGATACATTAAAGGTTTGTCCTTGATAAAGTTTTTTAAAAAGCTATACTTGATTTAAAAAAAAAAAGATTTTTAAAAAATTTACTATTTAATTACAATACAAGAATTAATTTATGGTAATTGTGGTACCATCATCTTTCTTCTTTTCCTCACTTTTTAAGTATAATTCCTAAGCAGGCATAAAATCATTGCATAACAGCGAGAGCTTAAATATAGCCAGTATAATCATAGAATTGTAAAATGTTAGAGTTGGAAAGGGCCCCAAAGACTATCAGGGTCATTTCTGCACTACACTGTTATAACGCTATTATTCCACCTCCAACATCCTGTGGAATTCTGGGGCCAAAGAGCTCTCTGGATGAGAATTCCAAATGCTCCCCCCCACTGCAAATCCCAAGGTTCCATAGGATGTTGAAAGTGGAATATTCAATAGCACTATAACAGTGTAGTCTGAAAATGGCCTTGGTCTAATGCCTTGCCGTGCACAGCCAAATCACTCCCAAAAAATACCCATCCAATGTCACTTTTTTAAAAAGAATTTTATTAAAGTTTTACACATATAAAATAACAGGATATATACCCTCCACTTCCATGTTTTTCTTCCCCAGTTAAGTTTTATCTTACCTTCCACTTTTTATAAAGACAAAAAAATTCACTATTCCATCTTCTAAGTTTATATTTTTAACCATTCCACTACCCATTTCCATTCCCTTTAAAGTTTTGGATAGGTTTGTTTTTCAAAGAGTTTGCTAATTTTTCAATCTCTACCATATCCAGTACCTTTAATTTCCATTCTTCTAAATGGATTTCTTTCTTTTCTTTCCAATGTTGAGCATATGTTAGTCTTGCTGCGGTAATCAAGTGCAATAATATCTTCTGGTGTTTCCTAACCTCCCTATTTTGACCTATCATATTTAATAAGTAAAATTCTGGAATCATTTCAATATTCATATTACAAATTCTTTGACTTTCATCATGTATCCCCTTCCAAAATTTCCTTGCCATCTGACAAGTCCACCACATATGAAAGAAAGAGCCCACCTTTTCATCACATTTGTAACACTTTCACATCCCCATATTTAATTATTTTTTGTAGTCTTTCTGGGGTCATATACTATCTATGTAACATCTTATAAAAATTTTCTCTTAAATTTAAATTTGGCTTAAATTTGATGTCTACTTTCCACACTCTTTCCCAGTCTTATAATTTAATTGAATGCCCCACATTTTGAGCCCATCTAACCATAGTGTCTTTTGTTATGTTTGGTTTTTGTTATGTTTGGTTCTGTTTCTCTCTTCAATAACAATTTGTAAAATTTGTAGATTCTCTTCTTATGATTTTCTTTCAACAGTAACTCTAGTTCATTTTCTTTTCTCTCAAAACCATATAGTTTTTGATCCATTATGAATCTTTCTTGTAGTTGTTGCCCAGGGAACCAGTTTAATTCATGTCCATTAGCCCTCCGTTCTTCTGCTGTTTTCATTCTAGGTTTATCGCCATCCCATTTCAGTATGTCTTGATATGTTAATAATTTTCCTTGCTTTGTTGGGGTGATTTTGAATGCTTCTTGAGGTGATGTCCAAATAGGGAGTTTTATATAATATTTCTGCTTTATTTTTAACCAAATCTTTAATAATGTTTTCCGGATGCAATGATTGTTAAATTCTTTATTCACTGCTATCTTATTAGAACACAGATAACCATGCCATCCGAATCTATTATCCCCTCCAATATCTCTTTAAAGACCTGCAAAGGGGAGCCCACAATTTTCCAAGACTGCCTATTACACTGTCAAACAGTTCTGAGAGTAAAGAACTTCTTCCTAATATAGGTGGAATCTCTTTTCTTCTAATTTAAATGTGAAAACTTAACAGGAAGGAATTACTTTTCAAGCCTCCAGAATATACATCAGGAGTGATTATTTTAAGAAGTAACTTTCTAAGCTCTGAACCACAGTGCAATACAATTCTAACTTGACCTTTTCTTAAAAGGAGCCTAGCACTTTTTTGACTTCATTGACAAGGACTCTAGGAGACAAAAGCAAATACTAACAAACAGACAGAGTAGTAGCAACCCTGCCAGAACTAACCAAAAGTCTATTTAGTCCAGCGCCTTGCTTCTGCACTGTGGCTAAACAGATGCCTCTGGAAATCCCACAGTCGGGGCATACAGACACTAGCCCTTTCTAGGGCCCTTTTCACACGGGCTTCTCTCGCGAAATAGCCCCGTGAGCCTCGCGGGAGTGGGAGCATCGCTCTGCATGACGCACTCCCACTTCCGCGGTGCTCACGGGACTGAAGCGGCGCGAGCGCGGATTTTTTTATTTTCAGCTTGAAGCGAAAATAAACGGCACTCGTGCAAGGCTCCCGGTGGCGTCCCGCACTTACCGGAGTGCGGAGCGCCGTCGCAGGCGGGCCTGTTGCGCTTCCTCCCCGCTTCCGCCCCCCGCAGTGCCTACAGCTCCCAGGGGGCGTTGTGGAAGCTGGGGGCGTGGCTGAAGAGCGCCCATCGCACAAGAAGACTCCACATGCGGTAAGGAGGCGGGGGAAGCGGCAGCGTTGCGGGAGAGGGTTCTCGCGTGAGCCGCCCTCCTCAGTCGCGCAAGTGCCAGCGCTGTGAAAAGGGCCTAGGTTTTCCTTCGATACCCAGGGTGGGCAACTTTTTGCTCTCCAATTGCTATTGAACATCCCTCCCCAGTAAAACCAGTGCTGATCAATGCAAAGAGCTGCAGTCTGACAACATCCAAAACAGTGTTCACACTCCCTGCTCTAAAGTGTCTATTAAATTAGAGTCATATAGCCTCAGCATGCTGCCTGTATATTCTTTATAGCTCCACCAAAAAAGGGAAGGGGTTGATTAAAAGAAGCCCAAATATCCAAGGGGATCATGGAAAGTCTCTGAAGGAGCCAGATAATCACAGCCTTTCTTCCCAGACATACTTCATCCTGGTGGGGGGAACTCCAAAGAAAATCAGTTTTTCATTATTCAGTATTATTGTTTTATTTATATGAAAGGGTATGCATATTTTTTGTTCCGTTAACCATTTTGAATCAATTCATAACAATTAACTGGCTGAGCTTTTGTTACTTAAAGGATGGACTTGTTTACATATTGGCCATCAGTCAAGACAAATTAATTATATTTATTTATAAAAAAAAAACATGTACCTCCTTTCAGCCCTAAAAAGTGCCTCCCTCAAGGCTCTTTAGCATAATTGAAAGTCATTAAAATGGAAAACCAGGAGCAGGAAAAAGCCAAAATTGAATTGCTGCAAACAGGCAGGACTGAAATATAAGAAGAACTTAGGAAAGTAACAATATCTTAACCATCTGCCACTTTCAGTTGAAAAGACAATAGAGGATGGGTCAGAATGATCTCTTGTGGGAGGGATTTCCACAATCTGGATGCTGCCATGAAAATGTCCCTGCCCTGTCTTATTGTTCACCATATTATTGTATACTGGCAGACACTACTTGGCCTCTGAAGGGCTCTGGAATAGATTGATGTATTACTTCAGGAGGAGTTAGTCATTCCAAATTCATAGACAAACTGACCAAAAAAATATGTGCACCATTAACATACCAAACCTAGAATTCATGGAATGTTTGTCTTTCCACAAATTCCTTTCTCCTCAACAGTTTCATTCTCCCCATGTTTCCAAATTTGCACCCTAAATTTGCACTTATTTGGAACCCCACAGGGAACAGCATAGCTAGAGGTTGGCCCTCCCTTGCATTCATTTCCTGTAGGTTTCATTTTCTTAAAAGCCAGGAAATCTGATGCCATATGTTTTCATTGCTCTGTCAGATGTTGCGAGGTCTTTTTATAGGCAAAGTGTGTTAGATTCGTTCAACACCTGAGACACTGCCCAAATGAGCAAAATTACATACCGCTGCCATTTATTTGATCATGTCAGTGTGAATTTATGCATTTGTCTGTGGGATGTATATATTCTAAGAAACACTCCCAGTGTGGCAAACCATTTATCCGATGCTTCTCCTTAGTGCAGTTGAGCCCCTGTCATGACGTTGCCTTGAGAGATTTCTCACTTTTGCCAGTAGCAGCCAACAGTGTGCACCAGTAGGCCCAGAGCTTTCCCTGTCTCTTCTAATAAATGCTGTCATGTTCTTTTGGGGGCTGCCCTCACATGTAATAACATCCATGTGCTGTTTTTATTTACAGTTTCTGTACTTTATTTCTAGCTGCTGTAAAACAGGGTGAACATCTTCAGTGGATTTCTGCACACCCTCTCTACGCACACGGCTGGCTACACCCCTGCTGATTTTTTACCCCACTTTGTTTTTTTGCAATATGACCAGAAGTTAGCTTCTGGCTTTTTTAAAAAAAATGAAAGAAATGTCCCTTCACACTGCACAATTATGGCACTGTGATTCTGTTCTAATTGTTGTAGATGTGTCCTCTGACACCCTGGCGTTTGTCATTTGGCGAGGCACTGGAGCTCTCTGGCTGAGAATTCTTAATATTCCTCCCTAAAATGCAAATCCCAGAATTCCGTTGGTTGTTGCAATGGTAGTGCAAGTGGAACCATGGTGCTCTAATTGTGCAGTATGAAAAGAGCTGTACATGTAGCACTTAGTGGAACGTTTTCACTGAGAGAAGGCAACTACCTTCTCTTGACAGGAGAATCACTCATGCAGGAGTGCAAGTGAGTTTGCTTTTCACCCCCCAAAAAATTGTTTTAAAGTTACTGCCGGACAGATCTGAGACCCACAAAAAGAGGCATGGGCACATGCAGACCAGAGGCTGCAGGCTGGGTATCAGTGCCCAAAAACATTTTACTTGAGTGTTATCCCAAATCATGACACATCTCTTTGACTCTACATAGGATGGTCCACCAGAGACTCAGGCACTGAGCAATTGCATTGGATCCCGGGAGCATTTTTTTTGCCCTTTGGTTGTTCTGGAACCACATGGGTCCCCCTCAGAAAAGATTAAAAACTACTTCAGGTTTTGGAAATAAAATGATACTTTTTAAAAAATAACATGACCCTAGGTGGGCAAGTGAGAGGAGACCAGAGGCCAATTCCTTCCTCATGAGCTTCCTGCAGACCACACACACACACACACATACATACACACCCCACACACAGGTCCAAATACCACCATTTTCTTCTACAATCCTTCTCAAAAAAGGCTATAGGAAGTGATGTGTCACTTCTTGTTGCTATTTTGAGAGGGACTAGAGGAAAACAGGTAACTGAGAATAAGTATTGAGTTACAGGGTACTTGTGGAGGTGGGGTGAGATATTTTGCATGTTTTTCATGTATTTGGGGGGGGGCTTCTGCATGGTTTGGGGACAGAAATCACTCTGGATATATTTTTTTTAAAAAAAAAAGGGGGTTGGGGGACCGTGAGGGGCTGGTGGAGTTCTTTGGGGTGGCTACAAAAATGTGCTGCAGGCTATAGTATGTCCACCTCTGCCTTGGACAGAAGTAGTTTTACAGGATGTATTGTTCAGTAGCCATGGTTAAAGAAGAAACACCAGAGAATACATACTTCTTCAAAAAGGCAGAAATCTACCCAGAAAAGAGGAGATGGAAGGGAGAGGGAGTGCCTCAAAAGTGGGGACCATGTTAACACACAAGCATTCATGGTTTCTTGACCTTGGTGTACAGAAAAGGCAGTATTATGCATACCCCAGCCATTAACTTCTTCAGCATAAGAGTCAAACATTTGTTGGCTACCGCAGAACAGACATTCTAATACAGTGAATTAACATTTGCCCTCCAATTAAAATTTTCTTCAGAGGGCCTTCTCTAGGACTAATCAGCTTTTGCAATTAGACATGTGGACTCATTGCTGGAGAGAGGGGGAAAAACCTTTTCAAAGAGCCTAGCGCTAACTTGTTAAAAGTAACCATGTTGCTTTTTACATTTTGAAAGGACCGATTGCATTTTTGGAGTAATAAATAAAATTATTCATTACTTGATCATTTTATTTGGAGAGTGATGACCATTTTGTCATTTTTTTTCCCAAATATTTTTAATTAGCATTTTTTTTTCCAAATGCACTAAAGACTACAAATACAAAAGGAAAGAAAAAAGGAGGATAGAAAGAGGATAAAATACATAATTTTTAGTATTTTTAATTGATGTTGTGAATTTAAAATCAATATTACCAATGAGTAATTTGTAAAAAACATTAAAGGGATTTTTAAAAAGAAAATGAGAGTAATGATCAGTTACTTTTTGAAATAACACAGATAAGTTAGCTCCTAGTTTTATTTTTAGAGAGGTGGCCACTTATAATTATCATTTAGAAGTTGAAATAATGAGTAAAAAAGCCCACCCATCCTGCAAGAAAGAGAATTTGATTAACGCCATTTCCGCCCTGCGTTGTTACAGTGCTTTTATTCCACTTTCAACATCCTGTGGAATCCTGGGGTCTGCAGTTTAGGGAGGGGCATTGAGAATTCTCAGCCAGAGAGCTCTTTGGCCTCAGTAAACTACAAGCACCCCAGAATTCCATAGGATGTTGAAAGTGGAATAATAGCACTATAACAGTGTAGGGCGGAAATGGCTTTAGTCTTGTTTAAAGGGCACAAGCATTTAAAAGCACACACATTTTTATCTTACCTTGTGTGTATGTACATATATTTTGTATGCCTTTGGCAGGACTTGTTGTTTTTAGTTGTTTAATTGTAAACTGCAGTGTACATAGGTGGCGCTCTATAAATAAACGATAACAACCGCTACAACCTTCCTCATTCCTCATAAACACTAATATAAGGTGGTCAGATTCACAGAACTGAAGCCCCTGGACTTTTTATTGAGTAGGGATTACAGTATCATTTGCCATTTCCACAATCCAGATTCCCCTGTTCCCCGCAAGTTTAGCTGCTGTCCCCATGGTAGCTGGAGGGGAAATGGGTTTTCCTAGCAGCAGTATATTGTTATTAGCTATCCTTGTTGTAACTTACGGTATCTCCGAATGATTTGGACAGGAGAAAGCAGGAGTTATTAACTTTACAAAAGACCTGCTCCATGTAGGAATGAATGCTAAAAGCTGGGTTTTTTTAATTATGTTTATGAACACAGCCAGCTGCATTTTCGGATTTTTGGAGGGATAAGCCATATTGAAGACCTGCACTTCAACATTTACCAGTATCCCACTGCTTGTAGGAAGATTTTACTGTATGCAACAGGTAAAGTAGAAATGATTCTTTTTCTTCCACATATACCACAGGGGGATTATGTCCAGGTTCGAGCGATCCATGCACAGATAAGCCCTGTCCAGGAGATATGCAGTGTGTGGGCTATGAAATCAACCGAAGGCCCTTCATCTGCCAGTGCCCTCCTGGAAAACTTGGAGAGTGTTCAGGTACAAGTTTTGCTTTGTCATTCTGAGCAAAGGGGTCCTTTCACACAGTTACAGTTCTGTGATTTCATTGTAACTGCCATAGCAACATCCAATGGAATTCCTGGGATCTGCAGTGTAAGGAGAATTCTCACCCAGAGAGTTCTAGTGCCTCGTCACATTACAAACCCCAGATTTCCATAAGGTGCAGTATGGACAGAAAGAATATTTGGAAAAAATTGAAAAACATGTTGAAAAACATGTTTTTCAAGTGTTCAGAAACCCTGGCCATTTCTGCACTAGTCTGTTACAGTGCTATTATTCCACTTTCAACATCCTGTGGAAACCTGAGGTTTGCAGTTTAGGGAGGGGCATTATAGACTTCTCAGCCAGAGAGCTCTTTGGTCTCAGTAAACTGAAAATCCCAGAATTCCACAGGATGTTGAAAGTAGAATAATAGCGCTATAACAGCATAGTGGAGAAAAGCCCCCTAATGTGAAGAATCCTGGATTGACAAGAATCTTTGCACTTTGAGACTTCTGCACAAAATTCACATCTATTTAGTTTGGACAGAAGACCGCATGCCTTGTGCAGGCAACATTATTTCCTATACTTCTGTGCCGAAGTATTATTTCCTCTACAGGAAAAAAACTATTCTCTGTGCAGAAAAAGCTATAATTAGGGACTTATTCTGCATCGAATTCACATGTGTAATTTGCATAGAAAAAAGTTTTATGTGCATAAAATTACATTTCTATACAGGGATAATATTTTCTGCACAGAAAATGCTGTATTCTGTGTAAAACATCCATGCGCACAGAATAAATCCTTATTTGCAAACTGAACTGTGAAAACTGTGGTTTTCAAAGACTTTCTCACAGTGGGAAGAAAATTGCTAAAATTACTCATTGTGAGAACAAACTTAGGGAAGAAGTACATCCCTAGGATGTAGCTAGGGCAGATAAAGTGGAATCATACTGGTATACCTGTGCAGAGTGAAAGGGCCCCTGGTTACCATTAAAATGTAGTAAGGCCTTTTGGAACCCTGTTTGCTTCTCGTGTCTTCTAAAGTCTCCTAGGTTGAAGAAGAGTGGAGGATTCCAAATGACCTTTGAAATTTAGGAACATCCTTCTATGACTTTTCCATACAGTATTGTTGGGTCAAAAATAGAAAAATGCAAGAACTGTTTGCTTATTACCTTTATATCCCATCTTTTTCCAAGCTAAAGTTGATGTGCACGAATCTCTTCTTCCCCACACTGTCCTTACAACAATCCTGTGAGGTATGTCAGGCTGAGAGTAAGTGATGAGACCAAAGTCACCCTGTGTGTTTCGTTGTTCGTTGGGAACTAGAACCTGGATCTCTCAAGTCCAAAAATCTGTCCACTGTACCACACTGACATTCAAATTAGAATTGATTTAGCTACTTACGTCATCCAGTAAGAAGGCAAAAGAAAATCATTTAAGCTGCTTCGGATTGCGCCCCAATGTAAGAATTCTCTGAATCCCAGCATTGCATTTATTTTATCCCTAGCACTGCAGACAGTGAAACCTTGAAAACTCTTCACTGAACTCATATTTGCTGTGTTTGCAGTGCTGTAGTAACGTTGCCTTCTTGTCTTTGGATGCCTAAACTGTCTTTCTGAATGTTCACCTGAAGTTTTAAGTTATTGCAATGCTAGGGACTGAAAGAAAATTTCATGGTGGGGGGCAAAAATTTTATAGGGGGGATAGTGCTTTCATTCTCCTCCCCTCCCCAAAACTGTGCTGCTGCTGCTGGGCTATATTTGAGTTGGTGGGCTACAGATTGTATATGCCCAGTCTCTTGTATGCAAAACTGATAACTAATGAATAATAATTTTGTTGTTATCTGGCTTGCTTTCTACAAGTAGTTCAATCTCATTTTATGCGTAGTAATAATTTCTATCAAGGAACAACATTTCCCCCCTTATTAGTGAATTAATCTCCCTTAACGTAAAGTGCACGTACAACTGAGACAGGGTTTTAATCTGGCAAAGATGTGGTCGGTTTTTAAAGATTCTTCCTTATCAGCCTTGTTAACCATGCATCTTCCTTAATTAACTTCTTTTTTTCTTGGCAAGCAGTGGGATAATCTCCTGCCTTTTATTTCAGAATGGAAAAATAAAAGCCTCTGTCTGTTCTCCAAATGGTTATTTCAGGACACACTTCCCTTAGCTTTGCTGGGAATAGTTACATCAAATACCGGGTTTCTGAAAATAGCAAGAAGGAGGAATTCAAGCTGGCTCTGCGTCTGCGGACTCTGCAAAGCAATGGGATTATAATGTACACCAGAGCAAATCCCTGTATAATTCTGAAGGTAATTAAAATAAGTTATCTTTCCCCGCAGTTATTTTTCTTGATTATATGCTTCCCTCTCTTTGGGCTCTTGCTATCGGGAATGCTGTTCCCATTTTAGCTGTGGATGCAGAAACTCCAGTATTCTTGGGTTTTTTAAGGGTAATGAGGGAAGAAACCGCAGCTTCAGCAACAATGAGAAAACTGTCTTACTGTTCTTGATCACTGTATTTTTGCTGAAACAAAGTTCACAGGACTGTAATGTGCTACAACAAGACCAGGCAACTTTTTCTGTACTGCAGAGGCGATACCTATAAAAAAGCTGTTGTAGGTGAGAGAGGTCTGATAAGCTACTGGATATAATTTAGTAAGCCATTTTTGGCTGGCATTCAGTATTGCAGTTACTGATTTGTAACCTAGAGTTACAGATTTGTAATTGCTCTGTATCCAGTAAGACTACATAGTCTTACTGTATGACTGTATAAATGCCACCCCAGCCCACTATAAGAGCCAGCAGCCAGACTGGGTAAAGGAAGCCTATTCAGCTTCCACTCAGGGCACAAAGAAGGTGACATTTCCATCACCCACGCTCATCAGTGAGTGGAGTTGTCAGAATCAGAAGTAGGACCTCTGCCTCATTTACTTGTCTCAGGTGGGAGTAGAAATGTCATTCTCCTAGCACCCCAATTGGCAGCTGAGCAGACCTTCACCTGATCTGGCTGCTGGCACCTAAATTATTTCATCTGAATTCACTCACAGCCTGGCAGTACTGTTCTTAACCTTTGCTTTTTTTTTTTCTCATCTGCTCACTCTTCAGCAGTTCAAGACAGATGGTAACATTTTAACACAAGTTGTTAAAACTATTTACTAAAATGAACCAGATTAAGAAATAGCACCTAGTGAAAGAAATCCTGGACATCTCCTGGCTGCTGGAAGCTTGCCCCTGTTAACAGTCCTGGTTGTATCTCCTCTGTGTGAGACTCAGAACATACTTAGACATTCTTCAGAACATGTGGTACAGTCCCACCTGGCGGATCACTAATACACAAGCTCCATGGTGTTGAGATATTTCCTGCATATGGTTTAGATCAGTTCAGTTTGTTTTAGCCATAGGTCTTTTAAAAAGCAACATTCTCTTAAAAAGCAAAACCAAAACAATAACAGCAGTACAAAGCATACTCTTGATACCCACATGATTGCTCCAGGCATTTTATTCCTTTTCTGACTCACTTCTGCTAGTAGGACCAGGAAAAGAGAAATGTGCCTAGAGCAACATACTGAGGGTGGAATTTTCAGCATCCCCAAATCAATTACTCTGTATGACACCTCTTCCCCTCCATTTTAATGCTCAGGACCAAAGCTGGCTGTAAGGACAGCAGTTCTTTTTACTTAAACATATGGAACTATCTCAATTTCAGAGAAAGGAGTAGGAACTGATATTAACCATAGTGTGGATTTTAGGTCACTGGCAACCAGAGGGGGAAACAGGCGGTGTGGGGTGTGGGAAGCAAGGACCAATTTGTTCCCCAAAGCCTCCCTCCTGTAGGTTACATTCCTTCACATGTGAACACACAGCGAGCCCAGATATGTCTGTTTTCCTCTGCATTCCTTCTCAAAATGCCCACCAAAAGTGACATTGCGTCACTTCCTGCCAGCAATTTTGAGGGAGATTGTAGATAAGAAATTGAGATATTTAGGGAAGTGGTTGACCATTTTACGTGGTGTTCATGTGTTTTCACATATATGGAGGGAGAGGTTCTATGCAATTTTCAGGCAAAAAGGTCCTGGACTACTGTATGTTTTTTTTCAGGCAAAAAAGTCTGAAAAAATCATGCCGAATAAACAAATAATTTTTTGAAAAACTGGGATTGGGGGATTTGGAGAGTGTTCAGGGGTTAGAGGCTCCTGGGGCCACAAAACTGCAGCCTAGGGGTGATATGCAGCCTATAGGCCCTTCTCCCCCCCCCCCCGCTTTGTTGTCGGTAGGTGGTGAATCTGTGCCAGATATTTAATCCAGACTTTAAAGGATCTGAAATTGAGGGGATAGAGTTCAGGACTTTGGATAGCTCCTGTAAATTTTAGACTAAAACTCAGAAATGATTCATCATCCCACTGACATGTAAGCCAGTAGAAGGTCAGGTAGATGAGAGCAAGGGTGTGTGTATTAGAAAGCAGTGGGGTGATCAGGGATGGTGAGACACAGTGCTCTCAGCTACTTCTCAGTAAAGTAAGCTCAAGAATACCACCAAAGACATTTCAAAAGAAATTGTCTCCAAAGCTCCCAGAGAACGAGACAAAACAAAACGTGACCAAAGGACAGTGATGTATTTAAGTCTTTTACTCCAAGTCTCAAGTCAAGTCTGAAGTTTCTACCATCAAGTCTCAAGTTGAGTCTCAAGTCCTAGCAAGATACTTTCAAGTCAAGTCTCAAGTCTGAGAGCCAACTTTATACCCCAGCCTGGAGGCTTCTTCAGAAGTGGGGAATAGGATCCTTCTCATTCCCTATTACGGAAGCTTCAAGAGCTTTAGAAGGAAGGTTCCTTCCTCCTCAAGCCCATAGCCTAACATGTTTTTTGTTCCCCTATGAGATACACGCCCTGCACTCTGGGCATAAGTCTTGCCTTCTGCTGTTAGGAAAAGTTTTAGAAAACTCCTCCTATGTGAAGCAGGGACAGGCTGTTGAGCAGGCCTCAGCCCCACCTCAAGCCCATTGCCTAACCCGTTTGCTGTTTCCTCTGAGAAATGTGTCCACACTTTAGCCTTGAGATTAATCATCATATGACCAGTAAGTTGTAAGGTTTTTGGATGAATGTGTTATGTTACTGAGCAAGTCAGTCACTAAAAATTTACAAGTCTCAAGTCAAGTCAAGTCAATGTGTAATTTCTGCCAAGTCAGGTTCGAGTTGAGTTGCTGAAGTGACTTAAGTCTGACTTGAGTCCGAGTCAATCAACTCAAGTCTACATCACTGCCAAAGGAGGGCAACCAAAATGGTAGAAGGTCAGGAAACTGTGCCTTATGAGAAGCAGCTTAGGGAGCTGGGTATGTTTGACCTGGAGAAGAGGAGCTTAAGAGGTGACATGATTACCATGTTTAAATATTTGAAAGGATGTCATATTGAAGATGGGGCAAGCTTGTTTTCTGCTGCTTCAGAAACTAGGACATGGAGCAGTGGCTTCACACTATAAGAAAACAGATTCCACCTAAACGTTAGGAAGTACCTGCTGACCGTAAGAACAATGAGACAGTGGAATACATTACCCCCGTATGTAATGGGATATCCTTCTTTGGAGGTTTTAAAAAAGAAGCTGGATAGTCCATCTGTCAGGAGTGGTCTGATTGTGTATTGATACATGGCAGCGGTTGGACTCAGTGGTCCTTGTAGTCTCTTCCAACTCCATGATTCTATGCCAAGAAAACAAAAGCTGAAGTTTCTTCATGGTGGAAATCAACTTTCTTGAAATTAGAGGACAAATTTCAGCACATTACTCACCGGAGCTATCCAATCAGCTCTCCACATTCGCTAGGGATGGGGTGCAGGACCCTCGCAAAAGTGGAAAAATCGCAAATATCAAAATGTATACATGTGTCTGTGAAAAGGGGCCAAGGCATTGTGGGAAGAATGGACACCCAAGGTGCAAACCAGGTTAGGAAAAGGAGAAGGAAGAGGGTAGATCGGCATGGTGGCCCTAAACTTCCTCTCTCATACCCATCCCCTTCCTTTGGTGTGAGATGACATCGGGAGAGGGTTTGTGGTGCTGAGAATTTGGGCTGTGAACCATCCTTAGCTGGTGGTGTAGAAGCAGAAGGACTAGAGGCTGGTTTTTAAAGGGCTGCACAGCCTGATTGGAGCTTCCAAGAGGGAAAGCTCCCCTAGAAAAGGAGCACTTGAGGTGTGGGGGGGGGACAGGGATTGAAGAAACTCACAAATACAGTAGAGTCCTGGTTATCCGACCCAAACAGGCGGCCGCAGCGTCGGATAACCGAAAGGGTCGGATTACCCAGACGCCCATGCCGGCCGCCATTTTGGGGGCGTTTCGGGGGCATGTCAGGGCAGGCCTGGGGGCATGTCGGGGCGTGTCTGGGGGCGTGGAAATGCCCACAGCCACACCCCCAGGCCGTCGCGATGTCGGTTAATCCGGATGGTCGGATAACCGAGCGTCGGATAAACGGGACTCTACTGTAATCAAATCTGTGAAAGTCAAACCGCAAATATGGAGGTCCAACTGTACATCTCGGGGGAAGTGGCTGGATAAAAATTGGAGACTTTCTGAGATTCTCTGTTTCTAGATCTCTCTTACCACCAGAGGTAGCTGGTAGCTTCTTTGTCAGTATGACAGGGAATCTACTCCAGGTTTCAGTCCAAACTTTAAAGGAGCTATTCAAAGTGGTTCAGCAGCTTGGAGAACTCTTTATGGTATGAACAAAAGTCTGGAGTGGATTCACTGTCCCACTAACCTGGAAACCGCCTGCTGCTCCTGCTTGGGAATGTTTAATTTTCTTCCTCCAGAATAAGGCCAGTGGAGCCTAGGGTGACAGGAATGAGTTAAAATATCACTGGTATTCTATCTTTGCCATCGGTGGTACTTGGTAATGCATATGTGGCCTCACAAAGTAAAATTCAATACAGGCTAGAAGGGAAGGAGTCATATGTTAAGCTAGTCATATGTTAAGCCACCTCCATTGCCTAAACAGCAAGAAACCTTGGCTGCCATCCCAGCTATGTCAAGAGCTGGAGCAAGCAATATTTTAATTAACTCTTCCATTTTGCTCAGATGAATCCGGAATGTAATCCCACTAACTAAATATTCCCCTAGATACATCCGTCTAGGGTGGGCACCATTTTATATTCATGGGCTGTGACTGCAGATGGGCTTTGCAAGTCTAGGGAGGTCCCAGAAGGACCATTTGATAGTTTTATTGCCAGCGTTGATGTGCAGATATGGATAACATCCAAGCACCTTAGCTAGGCTAATATTCTAAAATGATATATGATGCCCATTCATCTCATTTTGCTTATTTGGTGAAGCAATCAAAGCATACCAATTTGTATCACCCTTTATCCTGCCCTCCTGCCTAGAGAGTTTAATGAGATTTTATGTGGATGCACCTTTATGTTTATGTATCATTGAGTTATTGATTTTTTTTGCATCTTGATGTTTTGTTTTTGTTGCGTGTGTCGCACCTGACAGACTAGCTTTCTCTAACCTTCTGCTCCTCCTCTGAAATTCTACATCACCTACTAGACAAAAACGCAGTGCTTCTTATACTTGTGGGAACATATACATCATTCCTGACCTGTGGCCACCTGAATTTCTCCAGTCTTCTTTAAAGCAGTCTATGTCAGCTGTCACAAATACATTTTATGGTAGCCAGTTCTATTGTTCAGTTGTGCACTGTACACAGAAGTACTTCTTTTCATTTATCCTGAATCTACCACCACTGAGCTCCTGTGGATGAGCCCATATGTCTAGTATTAAGAAAGAGAGAAAGCATTCTCCATCTTTACTTGCCTCATGCTACGTACAACCTATATGCATTCATTTCCTCATATTTTGTTCTGCGCTACATCACCTCCACTCATTTTGGCAGGGTGCCTCTAGGTTCTGCCCTGGAACCCTGTTGTTCAACATTTTTAAAAATGACCTGACTGAGAGAAAAGATGGCATGACAGTCAAATTTGCAGAGGATTTGTTATCAAAGTGGGGGTTACTCCACACCTTAGAAGACAGAATCACGATTTGGGATGACCATAACAGCCTGGAGAATTGTGCGTAGGTCTAATAAAATAGATTTCAGCAGAGATAAATATAAACTCTATTTAGGCAGGAAAAACCAAATGCTTAGGTAAAGCTTAGGTAAAGCTAGATACCTAACTTGACAACTGTACATTCAAAAAAAGTTGCTGAGTGGACCACAGGCTCAACATAAACCAACAGTGTGGTGCAACATCAAAAAAAAAACTAATGCCATTCTACACTGCATCAGCAGAACTATAGTGTCCATATCAAGAGAAGTGGTCTACTCTGTTCTGGTTTAGTTAAACCTCACCTGGAGTCCTGCGGCAAGTTCTGGGGACTATGGTTTAAGAAGGATATTGGCAAGCTACAGTATGGCCAGGGAAGGGCAGCCAAGGTTGTAAGAGAGCTGATATGCAAGTCTTCTGAGGAATAGGTCCTATAAGATGGTTGGGTTCATTTAGACTGGAGAAAATAATAGTAAGAGGTAATATAATCATTGTTGGGTGCCTTCAAGTCATTTTCAACCTTATCACAGGATTTTCTCGGCAAGATTTGTTCAGAAGGAGGTTGTCATTGCCTTCATTTTGCCCAGGGTCACCCAGTGGGTTTCCATGGCAAGTGGGGATTTGAGCCCAGGTCTCCTGACATGCTTGTCCAAAACTCAAACCACTACAGCAAACTAGCTCTTGATAGAATGATAGCTCTCTTTAAATACTGAAGGGCTATCATGTGAAAGATGGAATGAGTTTGTTTTCTGCTGCTCCAGAGGGTAGGACACAGACCAGTAGATTCAAAGTATGAAAAAAGAGACTCTGACAAAATATTAGTAAGACCTTCCTAGCTGTAAGAACTGTTGGATCCTGGAGTAGGTTGTTTTGGATGGTGGTGGAACCCTGAACTTGGAGGTTTTCTGAAACAGAGACCAGATGGCCTTGTCTCCAGTCTTTAACTTGGATACTTCAGCTGTGGATTCCTAAACAGGCATAGGATTAAACAAAATGGCCCTTGGGGTACTTTCCAACTCTTGAGTCTTTGAGTTTGCCTTTTGGGTCTTTTGTGCACCTTTCCCATTTTTATAATATCCTTGGTCAGATGTAATGGCTAGTATTCCAAGTGTGGTTACAGCATAAATGTACATAAAGGTACTATGATACTGATGATTTTATTTTATTTTTTAAAAAAATCCTTTCTAATTTTGCCCAGCATGGAATTTGCCTTTTTGTTACAGCAGCTGTACTCTAGGCCAACGTTTTCATCAAACTGTCAACTATAGCCCCAACATCTCTTTCTTGGTACTCACTGCCAGCTCAGATTCCGTCAGTCTCTATATGAAACTTGGTTTATTTGACAGGAAGAAATTTGGGAGATTTGCAAGTGATCACTCACAGGCAGAAGTTGGGGAGGGGGGGTAAATCCTGGATTGGCTCTGAAATGAAAAGAGCAGTTTTCTTAATTGAGAGACATAACTCAGCTCATTTCCAAGTCAGTCCATGGTTTGCCTATCACTAGTTAAATAATTAATTTAGTTACATTATTTTCAGGATATTTGCTGTTGGAATCTAATAGTGAGTGAAAGAAGTTGGTGTCTGATAGCAGTGTTAAGCTTCCAATTGTAAGATTTTAGAAAGATTCCTTTTTTTGTTGTTCTTAAGTATGAAGAGAGAAAAAAATAAAGAGAATGAAGGCCATTAAGGTTAAAAGGAAGAGAAGATGACATGAGGAAGTATAATTCCTATTTTAGCAGTACAGTCTATCATGATATTTCAGAAATATATATGACAGAAAACATACATTTGTAAATGCATCTTCGACATTTCATTTAGGTAAACTGAAAAATGTATTATGAGTGCGGTGATGTGTATATGATGCAGCATTCAAGGCAGAATAGATTTTCTGGAAGCGGCATGAGTAGAACATACAGAAGAAGAAATCGTGCAAAAATAAATAAATAAACCCTCTCCACAGGAACAATTTCTACTATATTTCAAGATTTTACTGTTTCAAGTATTGCATTGTTCCGTGGAAAACTTTCTTCCCCAAATTGGGGAAAACCGTATCAGAGATGCATTTGTTTTTCTGCCTTTGTATATTTATCTGTTTCTTGTTGTGTGCCTCCAAGTCATTTGTGACCCATGGTGACCCAAAGGTGACCCAATGACAAAGTTTTCTGGGGCTGAGAGTGTGTGATGCACCCAAGGACACCCAGTAAAATTCCATGTCTGAGCAGGGAATTGAGCCCTGAACTCCAGGGTCATAGCCCAATGTTCTAACTGCTACACCATAATGGCTCTTGTATTTATCTATATTTAATTTCTTGAAAGGCTTTAGAGATAAGTGCAAAATTCCTTTAAAAAAGTAAAAGAGATTCCTCATAACTGATAGTTATCCCAGCTTATCACACGTCCTATTGACAGTTCTTCTGCAGATTCCTACATATGTAAAAGCCTTTCATGCCAGCAGAACACAGATTATAGAGACCCTTCCATCCCATAAACATGAATGGCTAGGTCAGATTATGTGAAAGGCAGTTGTCTGACGAGCTTGGTCCAAACTTATTCAAGGCTTTAAAGTCAAAAACCTGGCATTTTGAAATGAGCTGAGGAACAAGCTATTTTGTCAAGCATTTAGCAGGCACAGTATATGGTGATGTGTATTCAGCTTAGCATACAAACATAGAAATGTTCTGAAAAGTGTATAGTAGGACAGTAGTATCTCCACTTTGGAAGTAAATTTGTTGTACTGCTATATTTCCTGAGCTGTTTTTATACAGTGGATGTTGTTTTTCAGATGATGGATTTGATCCTTCTGAGCTGTAGGAAGTTAGCAATACATACAAGTCTTTATCAGGCAGATGCTACCATAGTTGGATGACTAAGCACCAGTTTTGCTTGAAGAAGACAACAGCGCCCAGCCTTGTCATGAGGCAGAGTGAAGTAGCAATCATTGACAGGAGACCTAGTGTCGTGAAAGGGCACCAAATTGTTAGTTATTTTGTTTGTTTCTACTGTATTGTTAGTGTCAGGGAATGGAAAAGAGGTATTTGTGGGATCTGCTGCATAAGGCACCAAAGGCACATGTCTGTCCATGTATACTATGCACCTTGAAAAGGGTGGAAGGGAGGATTGTCCTTTGCAATTCTGCCTCAGGTGTCAAAGTATCTTGGTTGAGCTCTGGTCCAGATTCAATCCCTGGCAACTAAAGCTAAAAGCAATTCTCCTTAGCTTAGCTGTGAAGAACACTACTGTGGCAGCTGGTCGCTTCCAATGGGATGGTGAATCTCATACACCAAGTTTTAGTCTAGTCTAAAAAGTAACTATCCAAGTTAGTGAACGTTACCCCTGTATAGGTTCAGTGTCTTAGATTCCTAAAACCCTCAGGGGAATCACTACCTTGCTGACATAGAGGCCATTGCTTTGCATGATGCCTTTGAAACAACAGTTAGTCAAAGTAGGCAGCAATGAGCTAGGTGGAGCAGTATCTAAAACTTAATAAAAGTCAGCTACATATGTTCACTATCAGTGGAGAAATCCTGCCAAGGTAGTGGGAAAATCCTTAGTTCAGAAGAGAGACAGAAGTTGGATGAGAGGAAAAACAAGAGAAACTGACCAAGGCACAGGGAAGAACCATAGGAAGTTTTCTTATACTGACTCAGCCTATTGGTTCATCTTGCTGAATATTGTCAACTCTGAGTGATAGCCAATAGCTATCTTGAGTTTCAGGCAAGATTTTTTCCTAGCTCTATTTGGAGACTCCTAGTCTTCTCGGTGTTCTGCCATCTAACTGGCAAGCATGCCCAACCCTGCTTAGCTTTTGAAATGAGTCAAAATTAGGTGTATTCAGAGTGCTTAAATGAAGGTGGAAGGAAAATGAGACCAAGTAAGCTACCAAGAACTAGACAGGATACAGTAGATTTTACCTTTTATATAAAAGGTCAGAGACTAATGGAGAAGAGCGAGCAACTGTGAAGCCTTCTTAGGCTCAGGGAGTGCCCAGGTCATGTTACAGAGTCATTTGCTGAAAATACGTTATCACAGAACACAAATTCACAGGTAGCCAGTGCTGTCTTAGAAGATGTATGTGAGTATACCTCAAACAGCCTGATGCACAAAGTTAACGCTGTGCAGTCGTTCCACTTGGTCATGAGAAACTCAGATTAAGTGAAATTGCTGTACGCAGTAACCACAATACATAATTTGCGTGCACATGGTGATTCACTGGCTGTGTTGTATTACAGCTTCCTTGCAGGGCACCAGAACATACACAAAAGCATGCAGTGTTGCCGGGAATTTTAACTACATGACATTTTGCTTTCCCTTTTCAGATTGTGGATGGCAAACTGTGGTTCCAATTAGACTGTGGAGCCGGCCCAGGCATTCTGGGGATTTCTGGCAGGGCTGTGAACGATGGCAGTTGGCACTCAGTCTTCCTTGAGCTGAATCGCAACTTTACTAGCCTGTCACTCGATGACAGCTATGTGGAGCGACGGAAAGCCCCCCTGTACTTCCAGACACTCAGCACCGATAGCTCGGTGTACTTTGGAGCCCAGGTGCAGGTGGATAATGTCCGAAGCCTGACAGATAAGAGGACCACTCAGGTCTTGAGTGGGTTTCAGGGTTGCTTGGATTCTGTCATCCTGAACAACAATGAGCTTCCGCTCCAGAACAAGCGCAGCAGCTTTGCTGAGGTGGTTGGCCTGACCGAACTGAAGCTTGGCTGCGTGCTGTATCCTGATGCCTGTGAGAGGAACCCTTGCCAGAACGGAGGGACTTGTACCAGCGTGCCATCTGGTGGTGAGCATCTTACATTACATTCCTTTTGCTTTCAGTTTCTTATGCCAGCAGGAGGTTAAAAACATGCTGTCTCTCCCTTTGTGTAACCGCAGGACTACCAAATGAATATTCTGTCCCCATTTGAAATTCTTCCTTGTTGTGTTCCTCATGACCAGTAGTATCATAGAGCCAGCTCACCTTTATGAAAGCCACAGCAGCAACGCTTTCGAAGCATGATCGGTCACTGTTGATCTAGTGCTGATCAGTAGCATTATAGGGCCAGCTTACATTTATAACAGTCTCATACCTTTGGGGTTGTTCCAGGCAAGGTATGCACTCACATCTTCAGTAATTATAATACCAGCTTTTGTGTTCATCACTTACCTGGAGCACCCAAAATGTTAGGACCGAAGTAACAACAGCCAGTGTGAAATCACCTCCAGAAAATGGTGTGGGAGGCACAGTTGGGCTTAATATCATAGTAGTTTGCTGCCTCATGAGTACAGAGGTTGAGAACATGCTACCCATAGCCTGTATACTCATAGCTAAACAAAATGGACACTTGCTTGTTTGTTTCTCTCACAAAAATAATAGCTGCTTGTTAGAAATGTGTATGAGGCAGCCCTACAGACTGAACCATGTTTAATTTTTTCTTCTTCTTCATTACATTAAATAAACATGCATGAGGGCACTGATATAAAACAGGTAATATATTTGCACAATGCAGTGTTTGATGGACAGTTAGACACAAATTAGACACATTTGATCATTTCCGTGTTTCCCAAGGACTCACCTTAGCAATTTTCCAACTGCTTCTAATGCAAGTTAAATGTTATAAGCCAGAGAAAATAACATGAGAGCCTGTTCTAGGAATCTGAGAGCAGGACCCTTTCCGCATCTTACTTTTTTGCGGCACTGGGATTGCGCGAGCAGCCTCTTGCAAGAGGCTCTCGTGTCCCTGCTGCTTTGCCTCCACAGCCGCTGCCTGCTGGTGAGCAGGCAGTTGAGTGCTCCTCCTCTTCCTTCCGCAGCGCAGCCTGGGATTTTCCCAGGATTTTCCCAGGCTGCGCTGGTGCAAGAAGCGCAAGAACCACAGCTCTGGAGGCTCCACATGAATGGTAAGTGTGTGTGGTGCCCTGGAGTGATGCGCAATCGTGCACCATTTTCGGCTACAAGCTGAAAATGAAATAGTGTGCGATCGGCGCCTGCCAACCCTGGCAGCATCACACAATTATGAGAACGTCATGTAGACCACTCCTCCCAATTGCACAATGCTCCAGAGGCCCTTTCACAGGGCAAATGCCGTGTGAAAAGGGCCCAAGTCAGGGGACTGGACTCAATGGCCCTTGTGGTCTCTTCCAGCCCTGTGATTCTGTGATCGGAGAAACTTCACAAACAATTAGGACGTCAATTTGGCCTTTGGTTGAGTTTCTGTACTATATATAATAAGCAAGTTCTTCAGAGAACCAGTTCAGACAACTTTTAATGTACAGATTGACAGTCTCCTGTGTAGCTCTCCAGAAAAAGTCCTGTGGATCATGCAAAATACATGTGTCCCAACCACATTCTACAGCTCCTTCCAATTTGTTCAGACGCATCCTATTTAGCCATCCATCCTGTGACATACCGGTTCATTTCTGTAGTTGTGCCCTGTTCGGTTCATAGAGTTTCTCTGCCACCTGAACATTAAATCCTACTACTTTCTAGTTTTCTTTGGTTTTATGGGAAGTGAACTGGAGGACACATCTTCTGAACTGAAGGTAATGCCCAGAGAGCCAAATGCAAAAGCTTGAATAGATTAAACAAGTAAAGACAGCAGACTTAGAGTTTGATATGCACCATCAGGACAGATGTCGGGACTAACTTGTATATTTAAGAGTTCTTTATCTACAAATGGCAGGTTAAGAAAAAAAGGAAGGTGTAAAGCTCAGCAAGCAAAACAGGATAATATTTCAAAAGATGTAAAAGCTCCTAAGAAAACTGCTAAACAAGATTATTTATGTCTCTAGGGAGTAAGGATAAAACAAATGCCTAACTTTTAACTTGGAAGGCATATTATAAATTAGGTCAAGCATTCTCTGCATGAATAAACTAAGTAAAAAGAGGAACCAGTTCCTCTTCCCCTTGATTTCACTGGAGTTTATTTCCACAATTGCTCAGCAAATAGCATGATGCGCAGATTGAAACCTTTCTGCCAAATCTCTTTAAGATAATTTCCCCCTTCCTTGCAGCCTTGACAGGGTTACATATTTCCCATTTCCGTTGGTTGCCAGGAGGAACAGACTATATACGTACATCTCCAAATGATGGGTCCATTTTATTATGAAAGGCATATAAACAGCTCATGTCTCAATGGCTTGCCGTTCTGTTCTCTGCTCCAAAGCTGCTTAGGCCTACATGCATAACAACCACTATTGGATGGCAGGCGCCCTAAGGGGATATTTCAGCATGCATGCTCTCTCATTCTCTTGTTAGGAAATCTATTTGCTTGGGTTTTTTTTTCCCTGTCTCAGCAGTATATGTAAATAAAGAATTGTTATGGTGCCATAACTCTAAAGCGATGGGCCCTAACTATACATCAGCCGATCCATAAAGCAATCTGCTGTGACATCGTCATGACCGCACTTCGCTTCTCTTCTCTTCCTTTTTTTTTCTCTTTCCCAAGGCAAAATAATTTGTTAGCCCAAGTGATTGTCTGTACATAAAACAGCATATATAATTAAACTGGATTGAGCAGAAGGCCTTGTACCATATACAGATGCCTTCTGATGGCAGAACACAATTGAGAATGCTTATGGCGGAGTATTTTCTGAAAGGGATGCTTCTTGTAATCATAACAGAAAGCGTCCAAAGGCCTTTTGACGCATTGTCCAGCAACACACAAACCCGGGCTTGTCACTGGGAGCACACCTGATAGAAGCCACAGTTAGGACAGTTTAATTCTAGACTGTGGGCATTTCTGCACTACACTGTTATAGTGCTGCTATTCCACTTTCAACATCCTGTGGAATACTGTGGTTTGTAGTTTGCTGAGGCCAAAGAGCTCCCTGGCTGAGAAGTCTAAATGCCCCTCCCTAAATTGCAAGCCCCAGGATTCCACAGAATGTTGAAAGTAGAATAAAAACACTATAACAGTGTAGGATGGAAATGGCCTGTGTGTCACATTTCATGTGCTCACACATGTCACATTTCCACAGGAATCTCTAGCGGCTACTTTAAAAACCCAGAGAAAACGTGGCATTAGAACACATATTTTTTAAGCGTGTTTGCTCTTCCAATGTGTTGTTATGTGCCTTCAAGTCGACTCTGACTTATGACAACCCTCTTCTCTTAGTCTGAGAATGTGTGACTTGCCCAAGGCCACCCAGTGGATTTCCACAGCTAAGTGGGAATTCAAATCCTTGTTTCCTGGAGTCCTAGCCCAGCATTCAAACTACAATACTATGCTGGCACTTTTCAAATACTTATTTCTAAATGTTTTTGTCTTCCTTGTATTCTGTATGGCAAAACATCTAGGAAGTGCTAAAACCACTGAATAGCTGAAATCTGATTCTCCTAGCAGGGCCCAAGGATTGGGCCATTTTGTAACCAAATTTTTAAAGCTAAAATCCTGTAAGCATCCTCAACTGTAGCAAGTCCTAGATGCAAGATTTATATCACTCCTCAAACCCTGTCAGTGGCACCTTCATCAATCTTGTTGGCATACTGGAAAAAAAATTCAGTTATATGGGAGAAGACATGTTCCAGTTTTTAAAAGAGCATGTGAGAAACACATACTTTCATTTAAAGGAGAATCATAAATTTAGGGAAACTTCTGGGAGCATGATTCCTTTTAAAGCATATGTCCCCTACGTTGTTTGGCTGAACATGGGTCAAATGGTGAACAGAATTGATGTGACATCATTTCCAGTGTTCTGGGAAGCATCAGTGCAGCCCACAAAACAGGTTGCAGGAACAAAAATTGGTCACTACCCCTTCCATAGTTCACCCATGATTTAGCTGGATTTTGATTATAGAATTAAATGGGTTTCATTCTCACTTCTCCACTTAGTTGGCTTAACTAATGTTGTTTTTCAGTAGCAAAGATTTATAGGAATTAACTGAATCATTCTATTGCCCTTTCTGTGTAGGACTCTGTTGTATCAGAGCAAGACTTTCTGTGCAGCATGCCAACTGTGCTTGTCCATAAAACTTGGTAGTCAAAATATTCAATGTTTCTTGAAACCCATAACAAGAAGATAAGAATTTATAATCTTGGTTTTAGTCAGTCAAGCCTGTTTCCACTATTAGTTGTCATTTTTCTTTTTTACACTGGTAGAAAAGTTGCAAGTCATCTATCAGATCTTTTCATAGATTATCAAATATATCCCACCATCCAAATTCAGAAGCAGCTGCCCAACTGGTACTGACATTATTTATGGCGTCTGAAGCTGTTCTCAGTCTCCATTTGCACACAAAGAGAAAATTGTCTTCTGCATTTTCTATGATTTTGAAATTCAACATATGACATTAACTAAAATGTGCATTTGGTTTAAAAGTAGATGTCTTCTGTCTTACATTAACAGTACTGACAAGGGACACATGTCAAACTGAAAAGCATGTTTGGAATCAAACATGAAAATCCCACAGTTCATCTGTTCTACACATCTGATGGTCCACTCAGTAGAACATAGCCAACCAGAGACATATGTGGCCTGGCAGGGCCATGATAAACTTCTAACCCAGCTAACTGCTCAGCCGGACCTCCCAAAGCAGCACTTTAGGCTGTCTCAAGTTTTTCAGCTTTTTCTAGAGACTGATATAGAAGTCTGTCCACCTCATTTTCATATTTCACCATTGGCTAATGTTTATATCAGTTCAGTACTTTCACATTTTAGTCATGCACATTTGTTTGAGCATTTTCCCCCATACTTCACACATCTCAGATATGTACAGATTATCAAAGTAGGATGGACATCATCCTAATGCCAGACCAACGAGATGCAAAATTAATATTTCAAGAGTGAAATGTGAAGCCAAGAAATTTTTGTTCCATCTCTAGTTATAGTGAGGAAACTTTGCAAATGAGAGGAGTCTGCCGTTACACAGCTAACTTTTATACCTAACTTTATACAGCTAGTGTTTCTGTGACTTAAAACTTGTAACAGAAGTGCCCTAAAGGAGCCCTGGTGGTGCAGTGGTTAAATGCTAGTACTGCAACCACAAGGTTGTGAGATCGATCCTGCCGGGCTCCAAGGTTGACTCAGCCTTCCATCCTTCTGCAGGTCGGTAAAATGAGTACCCAGCTTGTTGGGAGCAATTAGCTAAAATACATTGTAAACCGCTTAGATAACACTCAGTTGATAAGCGGTATAGAAATAAATGCTATTGCTATATTGCTAAAGCCCTCAGACTCCCCTCCCCAAATTTTTCAAAAAAAAAAAGTTGGGCCAATTTTCAGTCAACTTTTCACCCCAAATAGCCAAAAGCTCCAAACTACTTCCAAATGCAGTAGTTTGCTTCCTTAAAGGCCCTCAGTGCCCCCCCCAAAAACACAGTAATGGATGAAAATTGACCAAAACGATGGTTTTTATCACTTCCAATGCACTGAAACTCACTGGTGAGGCCCACTGGGCAGGCCCAAAGGGGAATGCTCTCCACTATCCCAGAAGCTGCTGACTCTTGGTTGAAAAAATAATGTCCGGTGTCCTATATCAGTTACCATATTGTTTTGTATTCACAATCACTATTCAGTCTCAATTTTGGCATTGTTGCCACAATTGTGACTTCCCTCTACCAACCTACTTTACTAGACACCGGCCGCCTGGAGACAAGGAGGATCATTCTGTGAATGGTCAGAGCATAATTGAGTGATGTTTCCATCATGTTTGGTGGGGTGGGGGGATCAGGCCAGGATAATTTACTTAGCTGACGCCATTTCCGCACGAGTCTGTTATAGCACGATGATTCCACTTTCAACCTCCTATGGAATCCTGGGGTTTGCAGTTTCGGGAGGGGCCAGCTGGCCCCTCCCGAAACTGCAAACCCCAGGATTCCATAGGAGGTTGAAAGTGGAATCATCGCGCTATAACAGACTCGTGTGGAAATGGCCTAAGTATAAGCTGACACAGTATTCCAGCCAATTCTCCTTGATCTATTTATATTAGATTTAAATGAACTTTACCAATTTTGCTAAACCATCAAAATAGAATCTTCAGAGACTGCTCTTTAGGGTCATTTAGTCACAATATTTTGCTTACACAAAGTTGAGCCAAATGTAAACAGTGTAATATGTATATGATGCTGTTTCTTAGTCTTTCCAACTGTGAAAAGTGAAGATTGTCGAGATGTGCAATGTTACAGTGGTATTCCTAAACCAACCACTAGAGGGAGATAAAGATCTACATATGTACACTAACCATCCCAATGCATCATACTCATGTTTTAACTTTTTTCTAAAATATTTTATTAAAAGAAAATAATAATTTATAGAAGAACATGACATGATACAAAGAACATAACGTGTAGTATACAATGTAATGTTATATGTATTATAATTGTGTTAAGATTGGCATTAACCTTAGTTTCAACACCTTGTATCTTCTTGTTTATTAATTCTTCCCATTACCAACTTCTTTCTCTCCAAATGTTCAGTATTTAACTATATATTATATTCCTTCAGCATTATAATAAATACATATTTACAAATGTATCTCTGTTGCTTAATTTAATTTGTTATTAATTGATGCATAATTCCAGTTTCATTCAATGCATCGTAATCATGTTTAGAGTTCCATTTTCACTCTGATGTGTTAATTTTTTTCTTTTTTTTTCTTTTTTTAAAAATAGGTTATCAATGCAGTTGCCTCTCTCAGTTCACTGGGCGAAATTGTGAGTCAGAGATCACAGCCTGCTTTCCAAATCCTTGTCGCAATGGAGGATCATGTGATCCCATAGGCAGTGCATTCATCTGCAGCTGCAAGAGCGGGTTAACAGGAGTAACGTAAGTAAGCCCATACAAACTGTAGAGGGGGGAGGCTCAGATTGTTGCTGGAGTTCATGATTTACCACGCACAAGGTGAGCAGCTCAGTCCATAGCACCAGTCCGTGACACATGTGGCATAGTGCAGAAGAAAGCTAACAGAGCTGGTACCTTGAATCTGGCCTCAGAGCAAGAATCCAACTGCATTCCTTTCTCTGATTATACAGGAATAATCACATGGCTCTGTTACCCTGATCTCTGGGGGTCCCAGGAGGGACACCTAAATAACTAGTTTCTAATCATTTAGAAAGCAATGCGGTAATCATGAGAAGTCAACATGGATTTCTCAAAAATAAGTCATGCCAGACTAATCTTATCTCTTTTTATGATAGAGTTACTAGCTTGATAGATGAAGGGAATGCTGTGGATGTAGCATATCTCGGTTTCAGTAAGGCCTTCGACAAAGTTCCCCATGACATTCTTGCAACGAAGCTGGTAAAATGTAACTGGTTGACCGACCGAACCCATGACATCCTTGCAACGAAGCTGGTAAAATGTAACTGGTTGACCGACCGAACCCAAAGGGTGATCACGAATGGCTGCTTTTCACCCTGGAGAGAAGTGACTAGCGGGGTGCCACAGGGTTCTGTCCTGGGCCCAGTGCTGTTCAATATTTTTATCAACGACTTGGATGAAGGAATAGAGGGCACGCTCATCAAATTTGCAGATGACACCAAATTGGGAGGGGTTGCTAATACGCCAGAGGACAGGATCAAAATTCAAAATGACCTGGATAGATTGGAGAGCTGGGCCGAGGCTAACAAAATGAAATTCAACAGAGAGAAGTGTAAGGTCCTACACTTAGGTAGAAAAAATGGAATACAGAAATATAGGATGGGGGACACGTGGCTGAATAGCAGTACGTGTGAAAGGGATCTAGGAGTCTTCATAGACCACAAGCTGAACATGAGTCAGCAGTGTGATGCGGCAGCCAAGAAAGCCAATGCAATTATCGGCTGCATCAATAGGAGTATGGTGTCTAGATCGAGGGAGGTACTGGTACCACTCTACTCTGCTTTGGTTAGACCTCATCTTGAATACTGTGTCCAGTTCTGGGCACCCCACTTCAAGAAGGATATTGACAAGCTGGAGCAAGTCCAGAGGAGGGCGACCAAAATGGTGAGAGGCCTGGAAGCCATGCCCTATGAGAATAGACTTAGAGAGCTGGGTATGTTTAGTCTGCAGAAGAGAAGGTTAAGAGGGGACATGATAGCCATGTTTAAATATTTGAAGGGATGCCACGTAGAGGAAGGAGAGGGCTTGTTTTCTGCTGCTCCAGAGACCAGGACAAGGAGCAATGGATTCAAGCTGCAGGAAAGGAGATTCCACCTGAACCTCAGGAAGGGCTGTGTGGCAGTGGAATGAGCTGCCTCGGGGGGTAGTGGAGTCTCCTTCCTTGGAGGTTTTTCAGCAGAGGCTAGATGGCCATCTGTCGGGAGTGCTTTGAGAGTGTTCCTGCATGGCAGGGGGTTGGACTGGATGGCCCCTGTGGTCTCTTCCAACTCTACATTTCTATGATTCTATGATTGTATGATAACCAAACAGCAACACAACTTTGGGGAAAATTAGCTGGAGCACTCACTAAAGCTAGTGAGAGGCAGGGTAACTTAGCAGGATCTTGCAACCCAGTGTCTACGAGGTCAGGTCAGTCAAGCAGCCAGACGGTTTAAAGTAACAAAAACGATGTTTTATTGAATACAGACAAATATTAAAGACACCACAGGCACACAGATAACTAAGGGAATCAGAGATTGATTTGAAGTAGGGATTTTCAGAGGGAAAGGGATGATACGACAGCTGTCTCATAGTCCTGGGCCTTGAGAGCGACGTTGGGATGCAAGGAAGAAGCTCAGCGTGGTTTGCTGAGGAGAGTTTGCTGAACAAAGCAGCAGCAAGGCGGTCTGGAACTCGGGAGCGATCAAAGGAAGGTCTTGGAATCAGGGGTTTTTATAGGGTGAATTGTAACTGCAGTCCATACCTTACTCGGTGAAAACAATGTGTTTTAGGAGCGGGACAAAGCTTTGGAAAGATCAGAATTTAGCATGATTGACTTAGAGCCGAATTAACCATAGTGTAGCCAGTGTGCAAATGCGGAGCACTTAGTACAGCTTTTGAGGCTACCTGCTCAGGGCAGGGAGCCTTTGTTAGTATCGTGGATATGCAATGAGGTGTTTGCCAGAGAGGTCCCTGAAGCGACGAACCGGCTCTGTCTGGCCTGCCTGGGTGGAGAATGGAATGTCCAGCAATTATCGGCCGTGCCTGTTTACGTGCTCGTCCGGAGGCCTCACAAACACGTGGAGCGGGGTGGCAGAGGAAAGCCGAATTATTCGATATCAAAGAGATATTGAGTGCTATCTCCAGGTAGGCCTGGACTGCAGTAACAGCACCACAGCTTAGAAGTAGCATGTTACAAGTAATGAAGTTACCCTTATTTATGTTCAGGTGCAACAGAGATGCAACAAAGCCACATTTGAAAAGCAATGTAAAGAGCAGGAATAAAGCCACTTTGTGTAAAGTGAAAACTTTCAAAAGTCACTTTTAGGAGCAAAGTGATAAAAAGAATATAGCAATCCAACAAGCAAAGTTACTTAGCAGCAGTGGTTTGCTTTTCAAGCCATGTAAGGAGCAGTAGGAGGAAATTACTTCTTAAAAGTAATTTCTCAAGTACTGAATTGTATGTGATACCAGTGAACCCAAGGAGGATGCTGTTAAATTTTAACTATCTACAGTTATTTACAGTGGCCCAAAAGTAGTTGCCTGTTTTCTGTTGCTCAGAAATAGTTTCCTGTTACACAAAAGTAACTGCAATGGGTACAATTTAGTTGTTGGTGTTGTTTTTTTAAAAAAAATGAATATTCCATGCTATTAGCCTGTGATACCAAACAGATTTTCTATCTCATCATCATGCACAGCAAAATATGAAGCAGTACTGGATATAGCAGAAGACAGCCCTTGAACCATGCTCTCTTCTTTTCTGGCCGTTTAGTTAGACCAATTCACGTCAAAGAACTTATCCACAAGAAACCGAAAATTACAGTTACAGCACAAAAAACATAAATTTATTCATCATTAATTTACAGTCGTAATGGAAAATACTTCCACTTTCTTTGTTGGGAAAAGGAATTGATTACAGTTAGTTATTTCTAACTAGCTACTTCCAGGGTCTGGTTTGGTCAGGGCACAGATGGTTCTGACTATTACTGGCCTGTCCTATGACTTCCTGATTCTTATGTCCTGCCTCATCCAGATTGCTACCTACAGCTCACTCTCAAACCTCCTTTTTACCCTTCCAGTGGCCGTGTTCACGGACAGCTGTATTCGATCAAATGTACCTCTTCCAAACAATGGTGCTCAGATTCACAGATGTCCGCCTCATTTTCCTTCCTGTATTGCATTGCTGATTGTCTCCAAAAGATTTTGAGGATCCTGAAAAGACTTTGAGGATTGTACTTATTTAGAGGCAGCTACTTCTGTTATTTCTGTTGTTACTGTTGTTATTAGTGAGTCATTTTAATAAAGCATTAAATTCTAGCCTGTACTTTTTGTCTTATGGCCTATAATGCACCAAGATGTACATGTTCCACCGTGTTGCTCTTTTGCACATTTAGGGTTAAGAAGGCAGTTGCCAAGCACCTAGTAGACTTTTGGAACTGCAGCTCCCAGAATCATGTAACCAGTAGTCATGGGTGGAGTATTCTAGAAGCTCTTGTCCAAAAATTGTTTATTAATTTAATTAATTTGTATGCTGCTTTTCTCCCAAAGCAGCTTAAAATATGGGATACAACAGTTTAAAAATTATTAAACAATGCATTCAATTAAAATACTACTTTTAAAGCAGTTAAAACGCTTAAAATACACTTTGCATACATACTTTAAAAAAGTAACTCTTCCAAGCTCCACACAATACTGATGGCTCAAATCCCTCATCCACTTCATTTTTTCCCTCTTTCAGGTGCGAAGAAGATATTAATGAATGTGAGAAAGAGGAGTGTGAAAATGGCGGGTCTTGTGTCAATGTATTTGGCTCATTTTTGTGCAACTGCACCCCAGGATACGTAGGGCAGCATTGTGGACTGAGACCAGTGGTTGTTCCTAACATCCAAGCTGGACATTCTTATGTAGGCAAGGAAGAGCTGATTGGCATTGCCGTCGTTCTTTTTGTCATCTTTTTGTTAATCGTCCTCTTCATAGTATTCCGTAAGAAAGTCTTCAGGAAAAACTACTCCCGGAACAACATCACTTTGGTCCAAGACCCAGCTACTGCTGCTCTGCTTCACAAAAGCAATGGGATTCAGTTCAAGAACATGAGGAACAGTGGAGATGGCCGCAATATCTATCAAGAAGTGGGACCGCCTCAAGTACCCGTGAGGCCAATGGCTTACACCCCTTGCTTCCAGAGCGATTCCAGGAATAATTTGGACAAGATAGTTGATGGACTTGGAGTGGAGCATCAGGAGATGACAACGTTCCATCCAGAGTCTCCTCGGATCCTCACAGCAAGACGAGGCGTCGTAGTGTGCAGTGTGGCTCCCAACCTGCCAGCTGTGTCTCCATGCCGTTCTGACTGTGACTCTATCAGGAAGAGCTGGGAAAATGGCACTGAAAGTGAGTAGTTCAAGCATTGTTGAATGTGAGGTTTTAGCCAGTGTACAGTTGTGACTAGAGGACTGAAGACTGGGAAGACCCAGATTCAAATGTCCGCTTGGCCATGAAGCTCACTAGATGACCTCATGCCTGTTGCAGTTGTTGTTACATCCTGCCTTTTCTCCTGGCGGTTTAAAAGAGTTAAAAATTCACAAAATACAAAAGTTAAGTGATTAGACTGTCAAAAACTTAAAATCAGTTTAAAACATAAGCCATTTCTTAAAAAAAACAACAACCTAGTACAATAAAGATAGCATGGAGAAGGTCCAGCATGTTGTTTAGATGGAACAGGCTTTGTACAATCAGGCCTCAAGGCCCTACCAAAACAGAAATGTCTTCGCCTGTCTTTGGAAAGAAGGTAGGGAGTGTGTGAGTCTAAGCTTTCTGGAAATGAAGTTTGAGAGCCTGGGGGAACCACTGAGAAGACCCTCTGAGATGTTCCCTCCAGACATATCTGTGAGGGTAGTAGAACAAAGAGAGTGACCTCCCCAACAGACTTCAAAACATGGTCAGGTTTGTAAGAGAGATTACATAGAATCATAGAATCGGAAGAGACCACAGGGGCCATCCAGTCCAACCCCCTGCCATACAGGAACCCACATCAAAGCACTCCCAATAGATGGCCATCCGGTCTCTGCTTAAAAACTTCCAAGGAGGGAGACTCCCCACACTCTGAGGCAGCATATTCCACTATCCTTCAAATAATGTGTAACCTGTCACTCTCTCTTATTTAATGAACCTCCCAAGATTTCTGTGAGGCAGAAAAAAACATAGGAGAAGGACCATATAAACCATGCTGAGTTCCTAGAAGGAAAGGCATGATAGAAATTTAAAGTAAAAAACAAATTGATGGTGTTGCTCTTCCTTTTTCTCACATTTTGGCATATATCCCTTCAAGCAGTTCAAGGTGTTGCTCGCACACACACCCATCCTGTTTTATCCTCATCACAATACTTGTCAATCTGAGAGGTTGTGTCTGATCCAAGGTCACACGTCATTGTTGATTTCTTTGTATATTTATGCCCACATTATCCTGAAGGCGTGGATGGGTTTCTATAACATAAAAATGAAAATGTGTCCCGTTAAAACTGAGTCGTGCGTTTCATGGTACATAGGCTAGCATGGTGCAGGTAATCAAAGAGCTAAGGGAACAAATGACCCATAATGTAATGGAATATTGTAATGGAATGTTCATACCAATAAAAACTATGTATGCACATGTAACAGTACAGCTACAAGATGTAACTGAGTAATCAGACTAATTTGTTATTTCAATTATTAGAAAAGCAGATTGAATCACAAAAGCCCCTCCCCCAAATTAATCTGGCAGTATATTTTAATGAAAGCATTTATAAAAGCTGGAGGTGTCAGGCAGCATCTGAAAGAATCATTGTCCATCTTCTCACACACTAGGTATTGTCTCTTCTAAGATGATGCCTAGTTTTCTTCTTTGGAGGCTTTTAAGCGGAGGCTGGATGGCCATCTGTTAAGAATGCTTTGATGTATCCCTGCATGACAGGGGGTTGGACTCATTGGCCCTTGTGGTCTCTTCCAACTGTACGATTGTATGATTCCATGCTGCCTCCTGGAACTACCACTGCTACTAGTTATTGTTATTATTCATTTTTGCCCCACCTTTCTCCCAATAATGAGGCTCAAGGCAGCTTACAACATCTTTTTAGAGTCCAACAGGATTCCAGCCAAGGATACAGATCAAGAATGAATTAGCACTGCTGAACTGAGTTCTTGTGATGATCACCTATGGTCTTTCTCTCTCTCTCTCTCTCTCTCTCTCTCTCCCCACCCCTATTTTAAAACTGGCTGTATATCTCAATAGCCTGAACAATGGTCCTGTTGATCGTCAATATAGTAACAGGCAACTATTATTATATCATCTTCTAATATATAAAAGTCAAAGTTTGTCTGTCTGTGTCAGGCAAAGACTTCATATGATTGGCTGTGTCAGGTGAAGACCTCATATGATTGCCTGCCTAAGAAGATTCTATGGAATCCTTCGGGTTTTCAGTTTAGGGAGGGGTGTTTAGAATTCTCAGCCAGAGAGCTCTTGGGCATCCATCAACTGTGTCTGTCCTGAATAGACTGGTTGCTATGGAGATGAGGCTTAGCAGCAAGGAGGAGGGCAGTGCATTCCCTCAGGAACTCAGCCTGTGTATGTTAGTAACTCTGAATACAAATTGGATTGGGGAATATGGGGAAAAGTTACAGGTTCTAGACAAGACAGTTTGAGGAATTAGAGACACAGGATCTCAAATCTTTCTAACAGGTGTTACCTATGAGAAAATGGCCAACGCCAGGTATGTACGCTAGATTGCAATATAGGAAGGGATACTTGGGATTCTCTGCGGGAGAGCTCTAGTGCCTCACCAAACTACAAGCCCAAGGATTCCATAGGGTGCAGCCACAGCAGTTAAAGTGGAATCATAGTACTATGTGTAGTGTGAAAGGTTGAATTAATGTTCCAAGGAAAATGGAATCTATCCATAACATATCAGTAGAGTTCAAGGCAAAGATCTGTGTTTCTGCTCTACTGATTCACTTTTATTTTTTGTGTGTTTGAGCAGGCAAAGGAGTTGATGACATTGAAGAGGTGACCTGTTTTTCAGGCAGCAATAAAGGCAGCAACTCTGAAGTACAGTCCCTCAGCTCTTACCAGTCAGACTCTGGTGATGATAATGGTAAGCGTATGACTATCTTGTTTCTACTTCTGCTGCAATATATTTTATTTATCACCAAGAAAAGATCCTATACTGCTGTTCTCCTAGGCTTTTATTGTGCTACAGACAACTGAAATGTGGACTAGTTGGGAAAAGGGGAGCAGCATTATCTGTTATTGATAACTGTGAGTGTAATCTGAGATAGATAACGGCTTAAATCATAACCTACACCTGTTGTTCCTAAAGCTTTGTTGTACTGAAGACTGCTATTATGATGCTTTGTTTTTAATGGACTATTGCATTTTCTTACCATATAGGGAAGATACTTAAAAGCTTTACAGGGTTAACATTTCCAGGAGAGTGTTCAGAAAATCGACATGAAGGATTGCCTTGCAGTTTCTATCCTTTCAAGTTAACGTAAAACCACTTGTGTCAGAGGATCAATACAAAAATAAGTAAAATAGCTAAAACACATTTGTTGCTGCCAAACTAACTGTGCAGTAGAGGACCTGTCCTCTTCAGTAGAGGGCTGTGCATTAGCCCACATTAGGCACTTTGTAATGGAATTAATATGCTAGCCCCACTCCTTCTATTGTTCCCTTGCTCTCACCCATGCATTGAGTCTGAAGCAGGGTACTTGTTTTGGGCATGGAGGCTTCCCATATAAATCTGTCACTTTGTTATATGAGACAACTATTACAAAGGGCTTTTTCCCCTCCCTGTAATCCTGTAATGCCATCCACAAGGGATGGCAAGTTTTTCAGCATTTCTGTTTCTGTATCCTTTTGTAATTATTTAAAAGAAGACTTTTGTTGATCTAGGATTATGGAGTTCAGGGTTCGAATCTCTGCTTTGCCAAAGAAGTCCAGTGGGTGAACCTTGGGCAAGGCACAGTCCCTCAGCCTCAGAGGAGGGCAATGGCAACCTCCCTCTGAACAAATCTTGTTAAGAAAACCCCAATTGTCATAAGTCAGGAATTATTTGAAGGCACATGAAAACAAAACCGATAAATGAGAATGCAGTTTTTTTCAAAATCCTGCAGCTCTGTGACAAGGGCAATCAGGAGTACTGCATATTAGAAGTAACAGTAGACAGAAAATAACCTTAGAGAGATACTAAAGGTTGAATTATACAATAGCAATATTTGGTTGGAAATCAGGATGATGTAACGGTTTTAGTGTTAGTCTAGGATTGCAGTAGTCTTTGGAAACCCAGTGGGAGTTGTGAACAGGTCATACTCTTAGTATAAGAAGAAGATCTCCTCTCAATAAATCTTGACGAGAAAGCCCTATGAAAGTGTCACCATAAGTCAGAGTTGACTTGAAGGCACATGACAACAACAATCATAAAATCATAGAGATGGAAGAGGCCTCATGGGCCATCAAGTCCATATTTGGTGAAACAAGCAACAGTCAACCCTCCACATTTGCCAGTTTGACTTTCACAAATTTGATTATTTGTGAGTTACTCCAACCGCTGTCCACCCCACCTCAGCCATTTCTTTTCCAGGGGAAGCTTCCCTCTTGGTGGTTCTGATCAGACTGTGCAGACCTTTAAAAACCCAGTTCTGATCCTCCTTTTCCTCTTCCAGCTGCTGCCTGGCCAGACGTAGATGGCTCGCACCCTGATTTTTCAATACCACAAACACTCTCCTAGTGCCTCCCCATACCTAAAGAAGGAGGTGGGCAAGAGAGAGGGACACCATGCCAACCAACCCCTTTCCCTCTCCTTTCCCTGACCTGATTTCAACCCTGAGTGTGTGTTCTCCCCACCATACCTGAGCTCCCTTCCCACAGACATGCACACACACACAGTTTGATATTTGTGATTTTTCCATTTTTGTGGGGGGTCCTGAGCCCCTAACCCTAGCGAATGTGGAGGGCTGACTGTAATGCTAAATCTAAGGTAGGGTTGGTTATATGTGGACCAAGTTCTGTTCTCTTCTGACATGAAATACCCTCTTTCCCACAGCAAATAAAAATGTGGCAATCCAGACGTTGAAAGGATCTTGTACATTTTTGGTCCACAAGAGTGTTAAAACAACAGAAACAATAGTATTAAATGATTTTATGGATTTTACGTGTATGATATCACATGCCAGGGCACAAGAGGAATAATTTAGAAACTCAGCATGATGTACTGATTTGGGTGTTAGATTAGCAACCCGGAAACCAGGGTTCAAATCCCTGCTCAGCCATGGAAACCCACTTGACAACCTTGGGAAAGTCTCACTCTCTCCACCTCAGAGGAAAGCAATTGCAAACCTCCTCTGAACAAATCTTGCTCAGAAAAGCCTGTGATAGGTTTGCCAAGGGTTCAGAGGCAGATCTAGGGTGGGGTAACTAGGGTGCCTGCCCCAAGCACCAGTGTTGGGGGGGGGCGCAAAAAGAAGAATACCCCACCTGCCCCCTAACTGCCGTTCACCCCACCCACCTCTGCCCGCCCCTCTCCTGTCCACCCACTTGCCTCGTCCACTTCTTCTGCTCACCATGCCCACTTCTGCCTCTCACCCCACCCCACTTCCACCTCTCTCTCTACCCCCTTCTGCCTGCCACTTGCCCCACTCACCTCCACTTGCCCCTTCCATGGCTGCCCCCACTCACCCCGCCCACTGGCCACCCCATCCCTGCCAGTCACTCCGTCCCCTTGCCCTGGGCACCATTAACCCTCCATCCACCACTGCTAGGGTTGCTATAAGTTGGAAGTGACTTGAAGGCACACAACAACAACAACAACAACAACAACAAGCAATGATTTCATAATAATCAATAAATACATTGTTTCTGTTTTCAAATGAAGGCTGCTTGGTGATGGTCTGCTGAATCAAGGTTGCAGAAGTTGGTCATTTCTCTCCGCAGGGGCTTTTTCCTGAAGATAGGACCCAAGAGCAAAATTATTGCTGCTGGAGGGAAAAAAAGATATAAGCCAAAAGACTTCCAAACCATCTCATATCTTTATGATTGCCTAAAAGATCGTGGTTGTGCTGAAGATAGCAGCTGGCCGCCAGAGGCCTTTAAGCAAGAATTAATTAAAGATTAGCATCAGGTAGACAAGATCCTGGCCTGGTTAATTGAATCTGCTGGACAATCCAGGCTGAATTTATGAACTGATACTCATCACCACATACGAGCTTTCTGAAAGTGCTGGCTTTTAAATGTATCTCTAGTTGCTGTTCTATTGTAGGGAAGAAATGGCATGAGATTATCTGAAATTGAAATGGCCTTCAAGCCACTGCGTAATTCATTAATGCCATAGGCTGCCATCTCCCTACCCCCCACCCCAGGACCTCTCCAAACAAGTCTTGTCCGTGAGAATTTAATATTGGTAACTTTACAGTGCTGTATGTTATAAATACTAACATGAAGCTGTCCTTCCCTTTGTTTCTGCTTTCCTTCTCCCACAAGCTTCCATAGTGACTGTCATACAGCTTGTCAACAATGTAGTTGACAATATAGAAAATGAAGGTATTTAATCTTTTAACTTGTTTATCCTGCACTGCCACCTTTTTGTTTGTTTGTTTGTTTTAATCTTCTTGTTGTTCTTGTTGCAAGACCACAGCATAACCTCATTAACTCACACTGTTACTGGTCAGGCCAAAGCAAATGACTTCACTTTATAAACAAAAGTGGGCAGGGATGTATGAGAAAATCCAAGAAAGACAAATATAATGTTATGATTTTGGTTGTCCGTTTCTGGGCTACAGAGTTTGGAGTTTGATTCTTTGTTTCCCCCAACATGCAATTTCCTTTGCAGTGCTGGCAATCTAGTCAAATTAACCTGTTGAGATGGGGCCCCAAGGCCCCATGAAGCTATCATAGGATAGAGTCATAGAATCACAGAGTTGAAAGAAACCACGGGGACCATCCAGTCCAACCCCCGCCATGCAGGAACACACATCAAAGCACTCCCGACAGATGGCCATCCAGCCTCTGCTTAAAAACCTCCCGAGCAGGAGACCCCACTACACTCTGAGACAGCTCTGACTGTCAGGAGGTTCTTCCTGAGGTTCAGGTGGAATCTCCTTTCCTGCAGCTTGAATCCATTTCTCCTTGTCCTACCCTCTGGATCAGTAGAAAACAGGCCCACTTCCTCCTTAACATGGCATCTCTTCAAATATTTAAACATAGTTATCATGTCTCCTCTTAACCTTCTCTTCTGCAGACTGAACATACGCAGCTCTGTAAGCTGCTCCTCATAAGGGCATGGCTTCCAAACCCTTCACCATTTTTGTTGCTCTCCTCTGGACATGCTCCAGTGGATCAGAGGATCCACTAGTCAGTTTATCCAAAGCGCTGTGCCTCCTAGGGCCAAAATTCAGATGTTCGGCCCAGCTGGAGTTAAGGACATTGAATCCATGACAACCTTATACGTTGGCATTTACTGCAGGTTCCACTGAAATAGTAGGTCTGTGCTAGTTGGGGCTAACCACTGAATTTAAGCCAGGTAAATTAAAAACAAATAATGGACACAAAGGGCAAACGTTGGCAAGCTTATTTAGTGACTTATCCACTTTTCTGGAGAACCAGTTTACCAATACATGTGTTGTGCTTTTCTTGTCTTGTGTACATCCTTTCAAGTGAGAGCCTAATGGAACATTTCAAGACAGATGCATCCATTGTGACATGAACTTCTATGAACTAGAGTCCATCTTGTCAATGGCATTATACCAGTAATCATTATATTCCATCTTCCCTTATGGCTGGCAGAAACTCTGCTTTTGCTGCAGCATGACATTTGAACCAGTAGTAGAGATTCCTTTCTGTTTTCTCCAGACTCAAATCCACTGGTGCCTTTGAGTGCTGAAGACCACTGCCACATTACATGAATTCTAACACAGACATTTTTCATCAATTGAATCAAGAGCTAGTATAGTAGGCATCACAGTAGCTGAGAAGAACAGCCTGCTTTGCTAGCGCTGTCATCCACAGTGTTAAATCTTTACCTCGCCAAGTCCATTTGAGACTGTCTCCAGAAAGCCTTGTTAAAAGCACCCTTATTGAAAGCTTTTCCCTTCTCAGTTTTGTTTTGGGAGTCCAGCCAGACAAAAAAGCAATAAACAAATAATTCTAATAAAGCACTACTAATAAGGGCGATTTGGATTCCACCATCCCCTTGTCTCTTCTGCCCTCATTACCTCAAAAACTCTTCTTTCCAATCAGCAACTGATTACTGATTGATCATGGAAAATTTCTTACCTCTAATCACTCATCCAACCCTTCTCACTGTGCAGCATCAGGCTTTTAAAGCACCTCTGTATATACTGGTGAAGGCATTTGAAAACCTAATTTGGGCACAAGGGACATGTGGGAGTGAGGTTGCTGCTGGGGTAAGTAAGCCTTTCCAATCCTGTGTCATTCCTATGTCACTGAAATCAGTCTTCTAAAAGAAAATGGTTTCAGTGAACTTCTTTTTTAACTGTTATGTGATGCGTTTTCTGGAGATGGAATGTGTGTGCATTGATGAGTGTGCAAATGGGGTTGTGACAGTCATGTAAGTGGCCACACACTAGCAGTGGGTAGCTCATCCACATGGGGATGTGGGTCTACCCACAGCTGGTACATATGTCTACCCCACTCATTCTTGCACAAAGCCAATTTGGCCCTTGAGCCAGAAAGAGTTCTCTATTCATACTTTGCAACAGCTTTCCCCAACTATAGTCCTTCAAAATGTTTTGGACTATAGCTGCCATCAGCTCCATCCACCATGACCAGTGTTTGGAAAAAATGAGAATCTGACCCCCAAAAAACTTCCAGAAGGGCCCAGGTTGCAGATGTATTTCAGAGTAAAAGATGATCATGACGTAGGTGGACTAATGCTCTGACTTTGTAGGAAGCAGCTTCACAATTGATATGGGCAAGTCTTGAGCACAACTTACTTTTTGCTTTCCTCCCATCCCTCTGAAATCCTTAAATCCAGCAGAGACCTTAATTTAAGATGTTGGGGGGGGGAATCAAACTGGGATATAATATCCTCCAAACTCACCCATCCCTTCACAGATTCAAGCCAGGAATATTTGTTTGGGAACCATCAAGTCACTACTACCACCAAAATTAGTTTCAGCTCAGCATCCCTTGGCCCTGATGTGAAATCTCCTATCTAGGAACTTCAGTTTGAAAAGTCTGAGTCAACAATTTGGGGACCTCTGTGAATTTGGAGATAAGCCAGCCATTGCTTGAATAACCTTTCCTTCCATATGGAAAATGGAGTCATTTCAAACTTTGGCCAGGCATGTCAACAGGTTAGTGAGGTTCTGCTGTGTAAAGTAAGATAACAACACAATAGACCAAGTACTAAGGCATGTTACTGTATGACCACAATGTAAAATCAGGACACAGGAAGGGTCCTTGTGTCTCATCAACATATCGCTCTGAGTCTGTTGGGTTTTTTGTTCTGTTTTTGTTTTTGTTTTTTAAGTAGTCAGGGCCGGTTCAGACAGGGCTGCCTGAGCTGCAACCACTGGTCAGAGAAAAGAACATAAAAAAGAGCCATGTTGGATCAGACCCAAGCCCTATCTAAATCAGCATTCTTTTCACCCAGTTGCTTATGTGAAGTCCTCCAGCAAGACATAAGTGCAACTGTACCCAGATTTCCTAACATCTAGTATATAGAGGCAAACATTCTCTTAAACTGGAGGTAGGTGATGTATAGCTAATCTGACTAGTGACCACAGATAGCCCAGTCCCTTTTTAAAGCCGTCCAGGATGGCAGTAATCACAACATTTTGCAGCGGTGAATTCCACAGTTGAACAAGGGGTGTGAATAATGGCTGGAATGTTGTTGGTGTGCTATGCTAACATAGAATTCTGTTATACTGGTGATTGCATTTTTATCCATGTCAACCAACAACCATGAAGGAGGTAAGGCTGTTGCTACTGTTAGAAGAAGAAAGTTGTATTCATTTTACTCTGTAAGCCACCTTGAGTCCCAGTTTCATGGAAAAGGTGGGTTATAGATGAGGATGAGAATGAAGTTGAGGTTAAAGATGAGGACAGCAGCTCCAAGCCAGCCTCTCCAGTGCCTTGCTTCTGGGAGGAGCGATCTAAGGGGACAAGGTACTTGTGAAGGCTTACTTGAAAATTGTCTCTCCTGTGCCATAGATGATTCTCCAAGCCAGCCTTCTCAGAGCTCTAAGGACCCACCTGGAGTGAGGCATGGAGAAATTTGCTGCTCAAAGCCAGTGGCCACCTTCTCCTGATGAAAATGACAACAAATCTGTCTTACTTACTTCACAGCCACTATGGCTACAGTCTTCTTCCTCCTGCTGCAGCTGCACCAGTTCCTATGCCATTATAAATACTTAGTGTAAATCATAGAATAGAATGTACCAGCATAGTTGCACCAGCATTTACACACCAGTGTAGGTACTAAAAGGATCTCAGCCAATACTTGCAGATTTTCTCATCCTTAATGAGCAAACCTCAACAAGATAGTCATAATACTAGAACCAGGGGCCATCCATCAAAGCTGAATGGTAGCAGATTCAGGACCAAAGAAATGTGCCCTCATGCAATTTGTAGTAGAGATGTAAATCTTCATTTATTTCATTTTGAGAAAATAGAGATGAACACATGAAAAATATCCATCACCATGAGATTTTTCACAATTGACAACTTTTTATGTGAAAACGAGGAGTGGGGGTGGGGGTGGAGTGGCCTGAATCCTACTGTCTGTCCAAGCTAGAGTAGAGCTATTGAATCAAGGGTTTTTACCTACATATTGTCTCATAAGTCCATTGTTAGGTCTACTTCATTTGAGACTAACAGTTGGTTTTCAACCAATGTGTCTTGGGCAGAAATATGTCCCCCCCCACAAAAAGCATCTTTTATTCAAACAGCAATCTTTTTGTATAAAAAAAATTGAGCAATTTTTCCCCCAAAATCCTGAAATTGAAAAAGTCTTTCTTGCCTGTGAGAATGACAGATGTGAGGATCTACACCTACATTATGTTTGTGTGGAGAAGTACTTTCTATTAACTCTCCTGAATCTCACACCGTTTAGTGAATGATCCCTGGTTCTAGCATTATGAAAGGGAGCAGGGAGAAGAGAGAGAGGAAATTTTTTTCCCTCTGCACATCAGATTGCTAGCTTAGTTTGAATGCAGTCTCAGGTCCCAGTTCTGCTCTCACATTGAAACAGAAAGACAACTCCTGATAGCAAGATAAAATTCAGACAAATCAGAGGATGCTAACAACTAAACAATACTAGCTAATTTACACTGGTTCTAGTCTTTGTACTCTATAATCCCATTGCTGACCACCATAGGGTTGGTTTTCCAGATGATAGGTTGCACCAGAAAGTGATGTATGTGTGCGATATAACCCTTCAGCAATCAGATTTTTAAAAAAAGAAACAAAAAACAAAAACACCCTCTTTATTATGATAAGAAGTAAGCTTCTAGCTCTCATCCTTTGGAGACAGACAGGCCACATTTCCCAGTAATATAAAGAGAAACTATATTGGATCTGCGAAGACGTTACATTTCCCCAGCTAAGAAATATGTAGGAAGATAGCCACCTTTTTTAACTGGCTCCCTTCCAATCTGTACCAGTAATAGCAGCTCAATGGGCAGACATTGTTAGATGGTCATGCTTATTTCCATTTCTGCAGAAGAAGCTCTGTAGCTCAGTAGTAGAGCATCCATTCTGCATGCTTTTGCATTCCCTGGCATATCCCAATAGGGTTGGAAAAATATCCTATCTGAAACCCTGGAGTAGCCATAGACTATACCAAGCTAGATAGACCAACAGTCAGACTTGGCATATTTATCTATTAACCAGGGTGTTGTTTTTCTGTCCAATTGGCTATCCTGTTCCCAGTTTGAAAAGTCATATCTTTAGCTAGGAGTGGACTCTGTGGTGCGTGCTTCCAGTGGCCCAATTGACTGCCTTTCTATTCTGTTCTGTTCAGGTTGTTATACCGTGCCCCTCACCGTGGTATCTGAGCGTACTTGGGCCCAGATTTGTTTGAACCGGCCCTGAAAATGGTAGACTCTTTTTTTTCTGTTTCACAGTGAGCAAGAGAGATAAACCATTCAGCACCTTAAGAAAAAACTGTATAGACTTTTGTGTTAAACATGTATGCTTGAGTCAGTTTTGCATGTCTGATTCAAATTATTAAAGTAAACTCTTGTATGATTGATGCAAAAATGATGTTTCTATTTGTGTCTATATAAAAGTCTGATTAGAAAAAGCAGATTAATTTTTAACCTTAAAAGTGAAGCATGGCTTAAAACCAATTTTACTAATACTTTGTCAGGTTTGTTTTTAGAAGTATATGCCATATTGTTAGATTTTCTGCAAAGCACCTGTTTAACCCAGTCCTGATTTTAGACTTGAGAATTTCCAGTGTTGCTTTTTTTCCACTTTGTATTTAACAGTGTCTGGTATGGATCAAGGACAGAACTACAACAGAGGTGACTTATTTGTATGCTGCAGTGGGTGGTCTTGAGGGCTGGATTTTTAACATGATACTAATATGTTCAGTTTGGTCTTCATCTTGTGGATCATGCTATATTCACATTGTGCATGTCAGAGCATGAACAGTGCATATCATTGTTTTCTTTCAGGGGTTTGCTGGTTCTTTTTCATCTCAAACAGTTATTTTCTGTGGCTGTTTTATTTGTTTGTTTGTTTGTTTATTGGTAATTCTTTCCCTAGATCAAGATCTTGGAAATAAACACAGCAATGAGAGCATGCTGACTTTATTAATGTACATACTGAAGCCCTTTTCTAACCGACGGATGGATATTCACATCTTCCATGAGCAGAGCCTTACATTAGAGTTTAGCACTTTAATTACGCAGGCTTTTATTTTATTTTCTTCAAAATGGCTATGCTGTGTTGAATGTTATCATGATGTCAAGTTGCTTCTTTCCATCTCAGCCAAAGCATGGTTGGCCAGTTATTGTTTTTAAAGAAACTACTGTGATGCATGTCTTTAATTTGCATATGCAGCTTTGTTATCCTGAGGCCCAGCGTGGTTTGCTTTGTACCGGTTGCATGCCATAGATTTAAGCCAGTAGTCTCTGCCACTTAGTTAGTTACACATACTTAACTAAGTAACCTCTCCCAGCCCACTCACCCCCAACCGGAAAGAAACATTCACCCATGCTCCAATCACCAGCAGAAATGACCTCCTTCTCCCCATGCAGCTGATGCCTAGTAAAGTAGGTTGGGGCAGGGAGGTAAAGATCATGACAATAGCATTAAAATTACAGTTGGTCCTCCATATCTGTGGATTCTGTTTCTACAGATTCAGCCAATCATGGCTTGAAAATATCCCCCCCCCAAAAAAAAAAATGAAAAGAAAGAAAGAAATTCCAAAGAGCAAACTTCGGTTTTGCCATTTTATTCAAAGGACACCATTTTACTGCATCATTGTACATAATGGGACTTGAGCATCCACAAATTTTAGTATCCATGGGGGGTCCTGAAACCAAACCCTAGTGGATACTGAGGGCTCACTATATGACTAAGTATCAATAATGAATACAGGACAGTTACCTGGCATTCTGTATTCACAGTTGCTACATAGTCACAATTGTGACACTGTTGCCACAGTTGTAAACCCTGCCCCAACCTACTTTACCAGGCATCCACTACATGGGGAGAAGGAGGTCTATTCTGTGATTGGAGAATGGGCGAGTGATGTTTCCATCAGGTTTGAAGGGAGATGGTCCAGGTTAAGTATGTTTAACTAGGTAGCTGATAGAGAATATTGGCCTTGATTTCTATTAAAAGTCATGACCTCTCTCCAATCACTGTGGATTTGTTTGCTTCTGCAGGTTATCACTGGGACACTTCTGATTGGATGCCAAGCACTCGATTATCTGACATTGAGGAGGTGCCCAATTATGAGACCACAGATGGCAGCTCAGCACATCATGGGAGCACAAGAGAGCTGGAAACGGATTACTACCTTGGTGGCTATGATATTGATAGTGACTACCCTCCACCGCAAGAGGAGGAATTTCTAAACCAAGACCAGTTACCACCTCCTCTCCCAGAGGACTACCCAGACCAATATGAAGCCCTTCCTCCATCACAGGCAGTCTCCATGGCTAGCACACTTAGCCCAGATTGTCGGCGACGGCCGCAATTCCACCCAAGCCAGTACCTCCCTCCACATCAATTCCCCAACGAGATGGACAATGGTGGATCTCAGACTGGGAATGAATTTAGTACTTTTGGTGTGGGCCCAGGGCTGAATGCAGAAAACTTTAGTGCAGCAAAGAAGCCCTTATCCTTACACAATTCACTTGATGCATCCTCGTCTGATGTTTCGGCAAGCTGTGGCTTCGATGACTCAGAGGTGGCTATCAGTGACTATGAAAGCATTGAGGAGCTCCGCCTGGATCACCATCACATTCACATTCCGTTTATGGAGACCCATCACCAGACTCAAGTGTGAAGATGATGTTTTAGTTGCTGTTGTTGTTGCCATTGTTTGGTCTCATTCATAGCATAACTGTTAAGAAGGTGATTTTTTTTTCTCTCCCTAAGAAAATAGATCTGTACAAGGGGTAAGATGGAAAGCTAGCATAACCCATTTTTAACCCTGACAGGTAATTCTGCTATACATGCATACAACCGAGAAAGCAAATGGTTGTCTCAGAAAATTGGTTACCATTCCATTCTATAGCAGACTCAACTGAATCAATTGCTGCCGAATAGGTCAACATTTATGTAAATCCCATTGATTCATTGTGTCTGTTCTGGGTGGGACTAGCAGTTACATTTCAGCCAGTGTCTGCTATTTGATGCTGGTAGAGAAAATTATTTGGTGGACAGTTTCCTTTTGCCCAGTTTTGTTGAGTATTTCTACTATTAAGAGTGTTACAAGTCTCAAATACTTGCAGTATTGAAGAAGACAGTTTCATTCTTTTAAAATAATCCAATTCCTATTGCATCTCTGCATAGTTTAAAAAAAAATCTAGTAACAAATGAGGTTAAATTAGCTAGTTAAACTACAGTGGTGCTGAAGTCCTAGCCAAATAACTTATTTTCAAAATTACTAGTCTATAAAAAGCTGGCATTCTTTAGTGTTCTGTGCAATATATAATTATAATGGCTATATTCATTATAAACCTGAGCTGCAGTTCTGACCCCAAAATTGGAGGGAATTGTTAGATATCTCGGCACTGGGTTGAGCAAAACAATCTGAGTGGCACATTCACCCTTTGGGTCTAACAATAGGTCATCCCCTCTGTTCTGGGTTGCTGGGAATCACAATAAAGTTTTCTCACAGCCGACCCATGATACAGTTGTGGGGATAACAGTCAGCTACCATGCGCCTAAGCAACTCAGTGCCCTGAGTTCATCATATGAGGATTAAATGTGCTTATTACTGCACTGATGCCCAGTAACATCATTGGGAATGACCAAAGGTGGAAGAAATCTACAATCCTTTACTTCCAGTATAGAAGAGAGAACCTGTCAGATGGGATGATACTGCTGCTGAAACTTCAGCTGTGCAAAGGTACAGGATCATTGCATGTGGCCACTCTTCAGTCCTGTGTTTCTGACTTGGCCTGGGTGAAAAAATCAAAATATTGGGATGATTTGCTTTTATACCCACCCCCATCTCCTTTGTTTCAGCAGAATTTATCATTAGTCTGTAAAGGTTCTTTAAAAACCAAGAAATTGCATAGAGGGCTGCTCTCTTTACATTGTATGTTGCCACTTCTGCTGTTTGCTTGTGTGCTGCAAACAACTCAACTAGCCCACTTGTGCCAGTTCCTTCTGAGCAAACTATGCTTTCCTTTTCTATTCGGAATTATGGGGTTTGCTTTGAGCACTGTACAATTTTTAAAAAGTGGCAAAGGAAGCACCCTTCCTTCTTGGAGTGTGTTCAGCCATCCAGAAAGCATACTGAATAAGTAAATTGTTACTGTTGGAAAGTAGTCATGGATGAATGGATGCTCTAACAGGTTTTTCAGACCTCTGCCTTATTCTCAATCCCCATCAGCCCAATGTTAAATGCGTGTTTCCAGTGCATGCCTTCCATGAAGTGAGAGATGGTCAGGGGAGAGCTGGTAAGAATTAAATTGCAAAGTCACTGTTTCATTAAGCTAATCAACCAACAATTCTTTTTGGAGAAGAAAGTATTTGTTCGTTCAATTGGCGGTACAAGAAGCAAAATTGGTTTTTAAAAAACAAACATGCAAACAGTATCGCAACCATGTAACACTTTTAACAGCAAAGAGACTCTGAAATCCACATCCTAAACTTGTTAATTCATTATTTACTGGTCCCCTTTTGCATTCTGTAATAGGATGATTACTAATGCTTCTGACACAACAAATGATCTGGTTAGAATCTTAAAATGTGTGTTAAAAATGGGTTTGAGCCAAGATGATACAATTGTCCATATGCATTTTCCAGGAAGCATAAGCCTGCCTATATTTCCTGGTCAATGAATCCTTTTCCCTTTCTTCCCCTTCTCCCTGCCCCGAGTGCCATAGGAATCCATTTATGATGTGTTTTGTGAGATGTTTCTCCAACTCTCCTCAGCCTCCCAATATTTTCTGGGCAGTGAGGACCCAGAACATGATACTTGAACTTTGCATCTCCCAGTTGTGGAAAAACTAAAGAACAGATTTCTCTTCCAAATTCAAAACAGTTCTTCCAAGCAAGTTGCAATCAGGGTTGGTCGAAAGAGTGCAGATAACTCAAAGAGGATGACTTGATGAAGTCTCTAGCTTACCTTTCGGTTAGCCCGATAGGTAGGCAAAATGAATTCTCTAGAAGGATGAGTGGATGACTTGGTGTGCAATAGTTAAAAGACTAATCAACATCTGTTCCAAATTTTCATGCTCACTGCTACTGTAGAGAGTGGGCTTGCTTCAAGTAGACTCCAATAGGACGTTGAACTCTGAACCATTGTTTAGTTGAACTATTGAGATCTGATTTTTTTGGTCCCCTGCTAAGTAATAATGAAATAATCCTTTCTGGCTTTCACTTAAAAAGAGAATCTTCAGCTAATGCTTCTTTGGAACATTTAATATCTAGGTTTATTTTTATCTTATTTTGTATGTTTACTGATACATATCATTATGCATGGAAATAATCTGGAACAATGAAAACCTAACGCAAATAGCTTCAGTTCAGCATTGTTATTTCCTGCCTTTGATGGATTATTCCCCTGCCCCCATTTTATCCTCCTCTTCCACAAAATAGATCCTTTTTTTTTCTGAGCCAAGCAATCCAATGGGCACTCTGAATAGAGATTATCTATTTTCTTCCTCCTTCCTTCTGCACATCCTATACAGTCCTCCATTTCCTCCTAGGATACATGCAGTTTGGGATCCTCCCACTGTTACCAGAACCTATGCAGTCAACCTCCCACTCTCCTGATCCTACTCCTTTTCTTTTTTCACAGTTGTCTGCTCACTGCCCCCAGAGGTCATTTTTCTTGCCCCCCCCCCGCTGCAAATAGTTGTGCTCCTATCCATTCACTCTACCATCTTTCCTTTTAGGCACTTTTCAGTATTTGTTAACATATGTTAGCTGTTCTCCTCTAAGGCAGATTTAATTATTGTGCTAAAAGCACTGGCCATATTCAAAAAGAGAATAAGCATCTTCGGTTTAGCATAATGAAGAATGGACTCATATTCTCTGCTGACCTTGCCTTCTAGCTACAAGCGACACAAAATCTTCCACTTTTTCATGAAATTCATGATACAATTCATATCTGTTATCACCTTTTTCAGAGTTGTTGTTGTCAGTGACATGAGGCATAGTCTAGCAAAAACTGACTGTGAGTAATCCCTGTGACTAAATTTAGTTTGAACTAGATTCCAATGGAACCACTGGGATTTCAGGAGGTCTTGATTCATAGCCATTCTATTCCCAGCAGATTGGATAGACTTCTAAAGTGATCTAGTTTAGAGATTGCAAATGGGAAGGATCAAATTTCTACATTTACATACATTTCTGTGTATATGCATAAAAATCTCCTGTCTATAGAGTCTATTGACCTCTCTTCTTGATTTGGCCCTATTACCATGAAGGGGATTGGGTTTTTAAAAACAGGTAGATGAGTTTTCAGAAAGGGCAGTCCCTGTCTGCAGTTAAAAAAATACAGCTTCACACTCTCAGAAGTAGTCTAAAACACCTCACTCTGCATCCTCTGTGGGAAGGATCTGATGCCCACAAACCTTGTTTTCAGTCCAGCCAAAGTCTAGTTCTTAGACAGAGAACTTAGGCTATACTACTTCAGGAGGCAGGTTGAAGCTTGCATGACATAATGCTTTGCTCCCAAAATCAGTGTCAACATCAGCAGCCATTCCACACTGAAAATGGTCTTGTCAGTTCAGAAGGGCTTAGCCTAGCATGTCCTAACATCCTTCTTTTCATTGGTGTAGTCTAAAAGTGATATAGTCCATACTCAATGCTTCCTCATTAATTAAGCCTTGGGTAAAGTTGGCTCTGCAAGCATTTGTTCAGCTTTTGCACACGACAGCTTGTTAAAGATGTGTCCCTTTCGGAAAGCCACTTTAAACCACTGTGGCAGAATGAAAGTCTCAGCAGATACCATGTATGCCCATTTCAAGTTCCATTGACGCTACTAGAGGTTCAAAGCCTACCATGGAGACTTATCTTCTGGTTTCTTTTCTCCACTTGTTAAAAATGTTTATAGCACATCTGGAAAAAGGAGGAGGCAAAGCTGGAGTCTTCCCAAAATTAAGCTATGCTTGTTGAAGTTCTTTTACCATGTCCACCTTAAACCATGAGCTTATTATGAAATCTTGTTAATTAGCAGTACCTGAATTGATATATATATATATAATAGGTCCTCTTCCTTCTTAGCCCTATCTCACTATAATTTAAAACCATCCCCCCACTGATGTAACATCTGTGCCTGAAAATAAGTGCAATGTCTTTACAGGCTAGGTGTATTCGGCTAGCTTGCAAACACATGATAGACAACACAATTCCATAAACTCATAGGTCCACCTTCAGCCTATGGAGAACATTCTTTCTTCCCAGTCACTATCTATTTACATATATGCCTGAGGCCATTATCCAGCATGAAGCTAGATGTACAAAAACCCTACTGAAACTGGTAAATTTTGGCCCATTTTTTTTTAGATCGGGCCTACATAATTGGTGACCCACCAAAGCAAGTATAAGCCCACAAGCCAAAAATGGCTACCAACCTGTATAAACCTAAATAAAGCTGTATTTTCTGCCTGCCTGGGACAACAGAAGAGGGACACATATGGTAGCAGCAGTGAATAACTAATAAATTACAGTTGCTTCTGTGGATCATAGGCTGTGCGTTTCTGCTTAAATATAAAAAAGAATATTTCTGAACATAATGGTTGAATTGTCCACTAATGGCTTGTAGCACCATCTCTATTTGGTGGGCAGGTTATTTATTTTTGAACTTGTGGTGAGGTGCTCACATAAAATTTCAAAGATACTCGCCCACTGATTTCCCCATTGTAAGATTTGAAACAAGAGAGTCTGTGATTTTTTTTTTTTTTAAATGAAGAGATTTCGCTTTTAGCATTTATGGAAGGAAAACTGTACAGTCAACACATGGAATAGGAATCTTCAACAAAGCATTTGGAGGGTGTGTTGTCCTGTTAAACAGCAGTTTCAAAAACACACAAAAACCATGGAAAGTTCTTAAATCTGGACAGCGATAGAATCATAAGCCTTTTCATGATTATGCAAAATTTGATTTTTATGAGTTCATTTTGTTTTATTTGCCTAACCAAATGTTTTCCTGTAACTTGACATATCTGTAACTCAATAATACGTGAAGTTTGTCCATTATTTTAAGCTTAGGACTTGAAGACTATGCACCAAATAGAAAGGCACTGAACATTTCATTATTTCACATGGGAGAAAGGCGAGTAGGGTGTGTGCGTTGCAATTATGTTGATCTCGTCATTTAAAAAAGTGTTTTAAAAAGCAATAATTTACAAACATTTTATTACAAGGCCATAACCAGGCTTCAACAGTGACAGTGTTGAAAGATACATGGGAAGTGGGTGATAGAAATTCGAATCCTCACTTGGGTAGCTTAAACCTGTCTAGGAAGGCCTGACCTGGGTTGTTTCAAGAGCAATTTTGCAAGCCCATGTTAACTGCATAGGGGGAGGTTTGTTTGGGAAATGTGGGGAAGTTCTCTTTGAAGCACTGTATAAGAAAGATAATTGTCTTGTAAATTTTTACCTGTTGCAAGCGGGCTGGTTTGTAAAAGATGTATGTTTTTGGTGTTCAGAAAAAAAAAGTTTATAAAATAATGTATATAATAATTTTGAAATTACCAGGCTTTTGTAGATATTCATGCCAATCAGGTTGCTTTTTAATTTTTTTTTTTCTCCGCTCATTTGTGTATTCTCAAGAAAGTCATCAGTGTCAGATTGAAACATTTAAGGTTATGGCAAATTAAGAAAAAGGCTACTAGATTTGGAAATGGTACTTCTTAATCACTTCAGAATGTACTGTAACTCTCCTCTGGATCACATCTTATCTTTTAACCACCACCCCCTTCTCAGAAACTATTTCCTAATGACCTTCCCCCCTTGAATGAATGTGGTTTTTGCACAAATACTATTACAGATATGTTTTCTAATGCCATTTCAGGAGGTTCCACCATTATTCCAACCACGCAACTTTATGCAAAGGGAGGATTATCACTTCAAGTGGATCTGATCCCGCATCAACAAATGCATTGGTCTTTTCCTATTTACTGTCAACAGTATTGTCTTGTGTTATTTTGCTATAAAACGAAAAACAAAGAAAAAAATGTGTACAGGTTTGTAACTGCCAAAATTTGCTAAGTCGATCGTTAAAACCAGTTTTCAAGTAAAAAAAAAAGGTGAAACAAAACAAAATAGTGTTGACTGTTTATTGACTTCTTTTATTAGCAATACATTCTCACTACATGGTTGCAGCTGAGTGCGTGGATAGTCATGTGGACATTTATTTTTTATTATCTTGGCTCATGAGACCAATAGAAAGTACAGAGAATTTGTGGTAGCACACTTTTCTTTTCTGGAATTCACCTATTCCACATTTTCTTCTGTGTCTGTAGGCTGGATATAATGGCCAGAGTCCTGTTAGTGACATATGTGTGCTTCTTCTTGGAATTGCAGATTCCAAATTGCTCCTTGTGCAACCTCCCTACACAAGGCAGATGTCAAGAGCCAGAGTGCACAGCTATAGCCATGTACAGGTTGGAGAGAGAGGGAATGGGGAGGTGAGTCACTGGAGTTCAAATCAGTTGATTCCACCTGTTTTCTCCGCATCGAAAGTGTCGCTGTGTGCTGCCTGGTTACTCCCACTTATCTCTCTCTCTTCCATTCTGGCCAGTATACAGTCACAGCTTGCTAGGGCAGGAGCGATGCAGAATCTCACAGGCAGAGAATTACACTCTGCCAGGATGATGCAATACAGTGGTCCATTTGTGGTCTAGAGTCCACAGTTTGATGGCTGCCTCTAGATGCATCCCTTCCTAGTGTATGCATTTGGAAAATGGAAAAACACATTTCAACTGCATGCAAAACAGTGTTGCTGCTGGCTTTAAGGTGAGTTTGGAGGGTTAGGCCAGGAGATATTTAGTTCTGAATGTGTAACAGTACAGGCTCTTTGAGCAGGTGTACCTAAGGAGAGGCACCCCTTCATGTACCAAGTTCCAAGCCATTTAGGGGTAAATATCATCACCAGCACCTTGAATTTAAGACTGAACGGCTACTGAACACCAGAAGCTTTAGTTATGGGGAAAAAGTGTTCAGGCAATGTGGACAGCATAAAACATTTGCACATGTGGAAATTAAGTCTCTTCTTGCAGGACAGATTATGTTCTTATTTTAAAAACTGAGCAGGACTGTATGTGGAAGTAGCAAACGTAGGAAGTTTGCCAATGCTATTTAAAAGGATCAGAGAACAAATGATGGGAAAGATCTCTGCATCTTGGACCTTGGATTTTGGCTTCTGTTTCTCATTTTTCTGGTCTTAAATTTGTGGCATCCTATTTCCACATTAGTTTCTTTTAAAGGCAATTTATATGCATATTCATGCACACTTCTTCAAATATACACAATGTACACACAAAATTCTGCTTAAAGTATATGCATTTTGCAATTTTCTGTAATACTATGCAAGCAGTCAGCAACCCTGGTTTTCCAGAAGGAAAGCTAGCATTGTCTATATGGCTTACATATTAAAACAATATAAAAACATAAAAACAATATATATTAAAACAGAATTAAACTATAAAAGAATTTAAACAGGTAAAAGGAGATCAAAAGAAGCAATTACAGTTAAAACACTAACCCCTACTCTGTGCTTTAAATTTCTGTATCAAAATGCCATCCTGAATAAAGAAGGAATTGAACTGGATTCGAGGCGTTGGGAAATAACATGTGCAGCGCACTCCTGCTCAAGTGTGCCTTCAGAACAGGCACCTGGAGAGACCTCCAGCTGCAACTGCTTGTCCCAGAGCACCCCATGACTGGGAGCATGCTACGGATGTTATTTCCTAGCACCTCGATCTCCAGTGCCTTGGGAATGCTTCTGTTTGGGTGATACCAACCAGGAAGAGTAGGTCCTGTTTGATCATTAATGACAAGAAATATGAATTCACACCAGTTAATGAGACCATAAACCTATATAACTGCTGATGCCAGCTATGTTCTCTAAGAGGAACATTAGGAGGTATAGGTGTGAATCTGAGCTATCAAATCATCTCTAAACCTAACTTGTGGCCTTCACTCTTCTCATTACTGCTCTTACCTAATCTATCACATGGCAATATAGGAATGACAGATTATTTGAAGCTTCAATGTGGTAAGCCTTTTCCAGTCATTTTTATGAACAGTGCAAAGCTCACAAGCCACAAGTGTAGTCAACCCAATCTACCCACTGCAAGAAACAGCAGTGGCAGCAAGCTTTACTGATATTTATTTATTTATTTATTTGTATCCCGCCTCTCCATGTGGATCGAGGCGGTGAACAACCCACAAACAGCATGTATTTCGAAACATTTCTATACATGCCCCCAACAAGCTGGGTACTCAGTTTACCAACCTGCGAAAGGATGGAAGGCTGAGTCAACCTTGGAGCTGGGCAGGATCGAACTTACAACCTTTTGGCTTGCAGTACTGGCATTTAACCACTGCGCCACCAGGGCTCCCTGATGCCACGATCTCCTCAACTCATGAGAAAGCATTTTTTTGGTCTGCCATTTTTGATCTACTATTTACCAAAAAAGCTATTTTGGTAAATAGCTTTTAGAACAAACTTCAGCTGGGATCAATAAAAATGGCAACATAACATAGTGGAGAGTTATTTAATGGAATATTATTTCTAAAATGGGAGGTATAAGAGAAATCTTTATTAGAAGGGCTGCTAGAGGTGATCTAACCCAACACCATGATCACTACAGGAATCCTGCAGCTTCACCAGCCCTGACAGAAGGCTATCCAGCCACTCCTCTCACTTAACCAAAACCTTTTTCTTCACTATTTCTACTATGTGAAGCTGCAGAAAATAAGCCTGCTATGTGAAGTTGCAGAAGATAAGCCTGCTCCATTTTCTGCATGACAGCCCTTAGAGTTATTTCCTGATTCCTGTCATGTCTTCTGTTAATATTCCTGGGCAAATACACCCAGCCCTACTATAAATATGTTTTCTTACAAACATATTCCTACCTTTCTTAGTGATAGTGCATACATTTTGTCTCCCCTCTGTTGTAAACCTCTCACACCTCTGTGAGATAACTTGCCTTGGGGAGGTCAGGCCAGGGGTTCTTGTTTGTTTAAAAGAGCTTCCCATCTGATCTTGGAAGCTAAGCAGGGTCAGCCCTAGTCAGTACTTGGTTGGGAGACCACCAATGAATGTCAGGAACTGTAGGCTATCTTTCAGAGGAAGGAACTGGCAAAACCACCTCTGAGTATGCCTTGGCTAAGAAAATCCTATGAAATTCATGGAGTCACTATAACTCAACAGGCGACTTGAAGGCACATATACACACACACACTCCAAATTTCCACCATTCCCCCACACTGAGAGGAAAAAAGACTCAACACCAAGCATGCTTTGCTCCTTGCTTATATGATCGCACTCTTTAAATACCTCAAGAGCTGTCACAGAAGGAGGTTGTGGATTTGTTCTCTGTTGTCTCAGAGGCTAGGACCAGGGCAAAAGGTTTTAAATTACAGGAGGGTAGATTTTGAATGAACATTAGAAAAAAATATCTTGATGGTAAGAGCAGCGGCTTGTCAGTGGAATCATTTACCTAGAGAAATGGTGGGGTCTCTTTCTCTGGATATCTTTAAAAAAGAGAGACTGCACAGCTACCTGCTGGGGATGCTCTAGCTGGAGTTAGAAATTGAACTTTATGGTCTGTGTAGCCTCTTCCAACTCTATGATTGTATATCCCCATATCAATGGCTGTTTTGCCACAGAATTTTTTAGTTCTTGTCTATCATACCACAGCTATTCATACATAAATCTGTCTTCATTCAATAACTAAGAGGATAATTCAGTCGATCAGGCCCCAGTGTAAATCCCAATTCAGTGATATTTAAACAAGTACAGGTGCAATTCTCTTATCAACAAAATACTCACAGCATGGAGTTAGGCTTCCCATGTTTCCATAAGAGTTTCTGCTAAACTCCTCTCCTTTAAGAGCATGATAAATTCTCCAAATCAAAACGAAAAATTCTACATTTAGGCCACAAAACCCAAATGAACAGAAAGAGGATGGGGGATACAGTACTCAGCAATACTACACCTGAAAATGACCTTGAGGTTATTGTTGACCATAAAAGCATGTAGCGTTATCACTGTGGATATATAAGCATAGCATGTTGAACGTGTAGAGTTATCACTGTGGATATTTATGCTCTGTTGAGAGGCTGCTGGGTTGCAGCCTCAGACTAACAATCTCCATGGTCTTAGTCCAAGTGTAATCCTAAAAGGTAGGGGGTCTTGGGGTCCACCCACAGTGCCAACATCTCCTTAGCATTTGGGGAATTATTGCTCAAAGGAGGTCTGAGAGAAAAGGGTAATGGCAGGATCTTTTTATCTGTGTATACCAGTGCTAACTGTAGAGAGAACTCTAGTTAAAAGGCTAAACAGAGGGTTTTTTTTATTGGGAATTAGCACACACACAAGAAATCAGAAGCTCTGAAGACCCATACAAGGCTATTGGAAAATGAGGTAAGAAAGGTTGGAAGAAAGAAATTGGGTGGGAAGGGTGATATTTAGCCATCCTGAAGCAGAAGGTTGAGATGGAATGGCTCAGACAGCAAGTCTGAGGGTAGCACAGAGGAACAGGCATCTGGGCACCACGTACTATGTCCAAAGTACTACAAATTACTGGGGTTGGAGCTAGGGTTTTTTATTCCCTATTTTCTGCCCTGAAAGAGGGTGTGTGGACAAAACAGTAATGGCTTTCCTATGAAACGGACAAAGGAATCTGGAATGGTCTGATTGCCTTAACTCTAAGTGACAACCTCTTAAATGTTCTGGCTAGGTAAGGTGAATAGAGAAGGTCTCCATAGGGTATGCTCACAGTAGGGGTCCCTGATTGCTTCACCTGGGCAGTTTCACCTGCTATCTTTCTTCAGAGTATTCAGAACTTACAGGTTTTTGAAGAAAGGATTATCCCAAACCCACTAGTATTGGGCTTTCCTGCCTAATCCTCTCTAAACTTATGACCTCGTCGGGTCTGAGGTCATCCGGACCTGGCATATCCATAAGGCCAGTGCACTTTCAAACAAGCATTTTAGCCATGAAATATCTCCAATTATGAAAATAGCACAGGATGAATGGTGTGGTAACACAGAACTAAAAACATTGCATCACGCTGACTCTCCTATGATTTTCAACTTGCTTTACGCTTACTGATTTAAAATATTCAAGCCTCTCATCAAGTTTCTGGACTGGACAGATTAAAAAGAAATGTAACATATGACTGTATGACAGTCATACCTGAAGTATCCCCACAGGAAAGATTGGGGTTTTTTGGAAAAGGCGTAAATCAGTCTTCCTGTGTGTGGCTCCCTCCCAATATGTTCTAATGTATATTTTATCATCCACATACAGTGCGGTCAATGCAGGCTGAGGATTATGTGGTCAACCTCTCCTGTGGTAAACCTCTCTCAGGGCATTTCTGCCTTACACTGTTATAGTGGTTTTATTCCACTTTCAACATCCCATGGAATCCTGGGGTTTGCAGTTGATGGAGGGGCATTGAGAATTCTCAGCCAGAGAGCTCTTTGGCCTCAGTAAACTACACACCCCAGAATTCTGCAGGAGATTGAAAGTGGAATAATAGCACTATAACAGTGAAGTGCGGAAATGCCCATACGTCTTCCCACTGCAATACCTTTGAGTGGAAAATCTGAACTAACGGCCCTTTGGAATACCTTCTCAGAGAGCATACATTCCTAACCTTCAATTGTAAGATGGAATAAAATGCAAAACAAAGCAACAGAGTTAAAAGGGCAGAGAGGTTTCAAAACATAATATTATTACAGTTGTTTTCATTCATTCATTATTTTGAAAAACACCCAGCTCAAAAGTGAAACATATAATGATTAATAGGGCTGCCAGAGAGAAAACAGGACGTGGCTCCTATATTTGTAACGATTGTGTAGAAGAGGGAATTTCAGCAAATACGACTTGTCACACAACCAGGCAAGAAGCAACACCTGATATGCAGTTTTTACACTGATAACCCTGTAATGGAACAGCCAAAGTGGTATAGTGGTTTGAGTGTTGAATTGCTATACTAGAGATCAGGGTTTGATTCCCCACTCAGTCATAGAAACCCACTGGATGATCTCGGGCATATCTTACATGCTTAGCCCCCCCATCTAAAAACCATAATAGGCTCACCTTAGAGTCACCATAACTTGGAAATGACTTGAAGGCACACAACAACAACAACAACAACAACAACAACAACAACAACAAACCCAATAATGCCCAAGCAACAACAACAACAACAACAACAAACCCAATAATGCCCAAGAGAGCCCAATTCTCTTCCTAGAGTCATAGAATCATAGAATCATAGAGTTGGAAGATACTCCAGGGGTCATCCAGTCCAACCCCCTGCTATCTAGGAACACACTTCAAAGCATTCCCAACAGATGGCCATCCAGCCTCTGCTTAAAAATCTCCAAAGAAGGAGACTCCACCACACTCCATGGAGGCAGCATATTCCACTGCCAAACAGCTCAGACTATCAGGAAGTTCTTCCTGAGGTTCAGGTGGGATCTCCTTTCCTGCAGCTTGAATCCATTGCTCCTTGTCTTAGTCTCTGGAGGAGATGAAAACAAGCCCTCTTCCTCCTCGACATGTCATCCTTTCAAATATTTAAACATGGCTGTCATGTCTCCTCTTAATCTTCTCTTCTGCAGACTAACCATCTCTAGCTCCCTAAGCCGCTCCTCATAGGGCATGGATTCCAGACCCTTCACCATTTTGGTTGCCCTCCTCTGGACACGCTCCAGCTTGTCGATATCCTTCTTGAATTGAGGTGGCCAGAACTGGACACAGTATTCCAAATGAGGTCTAACCAATGCAGAACTAACAAATCTTAAACCCTTCCCCCTTCCTACTAACCTCTTCTGAGGTAAATGATGTTTGACCATGGAATAAAGAGACCAGACACAAAGTTGGGTTAACCAAGAGCCATTTTATTTTCATCTGTCCTGTTTAAAATTGCATTGGACAGAAAGTTACAAAAGCAGGGGGGAGCAACCCAAGCCTGGTCCAGCTGATTACAGGGTTACTCTGTGACAACCTGCTCAGCCTACCCATGGGCGATAACATCTCAGCTCCGGGGACAATCCAAATTGCTTTTGTTGCTCCCCAGTCTAGCATCTTGGAAGGTAACCCAGGGAACTCTCACTCAAGCCACAGAACCCTAAAAGTGAGAACCTTATTCCCAGGTTAACCTCACAGTAGCTTCCTTCCCCAACCCCCAGGGATACAGGGACCTAAAGAGGGGTTTCCAGAGCCCTAACCTACTCCAAAGAGGTGTGAAGAGGTGATCACTAAAGTCGTATTCTCCCCCATTACCTGCCAAAGGACCACCTAATTAATCATGCCACCCTGAGCCAATTTCACCAAGTCCATCAAATACAGTATGGGATAGGTGATCCCCCCAAGAAAAAAAAGGGGGGGATTCCTATCTGGCCCTGAAATGACCATATTGCCTCTCATTGCATTGAGGGCAGGAGGGTGGGTCAACAAACAGAATGACAAGTATAGGGAGTGAACTGCTTAACTGATCTGCTTGGCCCATCACATGCCCTGATCTGGTGCTTGGTGCCAAAAGCTTACCCTCCCCACAGTGACATTTGCCACGTGAGTCCAGGTAAGTATTGATAAACAAAAAGAAAGGGAGGGAGCCTTCCCTTCCTCCAATTCTCTCAGTACTGCATTTGGATTCAAAGGTATATCTAGGGTGGGGCAAGCAGGACACGTGCCCTGGACTCCAATGCCAGGGAGGTACAAAAAAGCCAAAGATTTCACGGAGGAGGAGGAAGAAGTGGCCCCAGAGGTAGCATGGCAACTTTCATACTTGCCATAGGCACTTTTTACACTAGATACTCCTCTGTTTGGATCACCATAATTCCAGAAGAGGGGAAGGTCAGAGCATTGATAAAAAAAACCTGTCCCTGTCACACATTCAGATACATAATATAAAGAGTGGAACTCTTTAGCTGGGAATAAGTCCCATGAAAATCAAAAGAATTTACTGTTGAAGAAACTTGCCTCAGTTGCACCGTTAAGCTACAGTGCCATGGACACTTGGGAATATGCCCTACTGAATTTGGCCAGATGCAATTAGACATTTTGGACCTTGCTGTACATTGTCTATGCAGGAAGAAATAACAGATTCTCTGGGAGCACAAATACACAATTTAAGCTGCATGTCTGTTGCTGAATTAAATATCAGCCTTGTAATTACTTCTGTGGTTAGAGGTGCAATTAATACCTTGCAATCGAACTGGAGAATTTTCATTAATAATAAAGTAGTTCTGCTGTTATGCTGTGCCCTGGCATACGGTTGTCTTTCACTTTGAGCTAGGTAATTATATTTGACTGACTAAGTGATGCACAAGGAAAAGAAAGCTGACATTTTCCTTAAGGCCTGTGAGCACTGCAGTGGTGGGGCATTCCTATTTCAAGGAGAGCAGGATTCAAATTTGAGCTCTTCCAGGGAAGCAAAAAGGGGGAAAGGAAATGCTGCTAATTTGTAAATCCTCTTTCACTGCTTATTGAAAGATCAATAATTGGTTTGCAATAAGTTTAAACAGAATCTTGGCAAAGTTGTTTTTCCAGCCAGCTTCCTTCTTTATCAGTGGGTTCCTTTTGCACTATGGACTTACTGTTTGGTGGCAGTGTGTCAGGCCAGCTTTGCTCTCCCTGCCATGATATTTGATGTCATGTAATGCCCTGTCATATAATGTCATGCAGTGGCATGCAATGCTTTGAACAAAAGGCTGGAAGGGGATGATGGAACTGAATAGGAAAACAGTATGTTGAGAATGAGAGAATGTTGTTTCTACAAACTTTGATAAAAGAGAGAGAACAAAGGCAGAGGCAAGGTGAGCGAAGAGAGCAATTTTAATTAGCTGTCAAATGGGAGGCTTGTGAGCACAAATTTGTACTGTTACTGTTTATAAAGCACTGTAAATTCAATAGTTCTTTAGTCCTGGCAGTTGCCAGAATGTGCCGCTATTACTCTGCTGTTCCTGAATAAGGCTTTCTTATACTTCTAAGAATAATTTCTGGCTCTGGAGTTATCCTATACAGAGAGTTGCACAAAAAAAGGAATTTGGCAAAGTTCTGAGGATCCAGCTCCTATTTTTCCTCTTCCTGGATCTCATTGTTTTGATTTCCCACAATGCCTTATTCCATTCCAACCCTGACACTATGACCATTTCCACACTACACTGTTATGGTGCTATTATTCCACTTTCAACATCCTATAGAATCCTGGGGTTTCCAGTTTAGGGAGGGGAATTTGGAATTCTCAGCCAGAGAGCTCTTTGGCCTCAGGAAACTAAAAACCCCAGAATTCCACAGAGTGTTGAAAGTGGAATAATAGCACTATAATAGTGCGGAAATGGCCTACATCCAGAGCATTCTTGGAAACAAATGCAGCAGCTCTAAGACTTCTGAAACTAAAGGGAAAGCAGCTTCAAAACAAAATTGTATGTGTGTGAAAAGAAGAGTATGCTCTCATTACTTTATGAGGGACAATTCAAAATGCACAGGTAAATTGATATAATTCAGCTATCATACCTTGTGTACCATACTCTTTAACACCAGAGGAGGGGAAGTAGAGAGCCAGTGTAGTGTACTAGCTTGAGTGCTTGACTATAGCTCTGGACATGAGACTTTGAATTTCCGCTTGGCTATGGAAACCTACTGGGTGACATTGGGCAAGTCACTCTCTCTCAGCCTCAGAGGATGGCAACGGCAAACCCCCTCTGAGCAATCTTGCTAAGAAAATCCCACAACAGGTTTACCTTATGGTCACCATCAGTCAGCAACGATTTGACAGCACACAATAACAACAAGGATAGTAGAAGAATGCATTGTAATGTTATGTTTCCACTAAAATGCTTTTTAAAAAACTTACATGCATTTTCATTGAAAGAGGAATATTGATTATACTCACTTCAGTTCTCAGTTGCTGTTTAAATTTACATTATTATTATTATTATTATTATTATTATTATTATTATTATATTATTATTATTATTATTATTATTACTATTATTATCCTTTATTTATATAGCACAATTCATGTACATGGTGTTTTACAAAATTAAAATTCAACAGTTGACATAGATAAGTACATAATAAAATGAAAATATAAAAAATGAAAAAGGTCAAGGGAATATGCAATTACAACCAGTACAACATAACATTACTATAATGCCAATAAAAATACAATATCTAATTAACAATAAGAACTAGTCCAACATTCCAAAAAAATTTGGAAAACAAGAAAATTTTCAATCTATATTTAAAAACAGTAAGAGAAGGGGTAGTTCACAAGGTCACTGGAAGGCAATTCCAGGCATAGGGAGCGGTGAGAGAAAAAGGACGTAACCAAGCTAAAGAAGAAGAGACTCTAGGCTGGGTAAGAAGACAAGTATTCGCGGAATGTAGATTTCCAGCGGGCTGGTAAAGGAGAGATGAGAGCAACAAGATAAATAGGAGCTAAATTATATAAGACCTTAAAAGTCAAAATGAGGAGTTTATAAAGGATCCTACAAGGAATAGGTAACCAATGAAGGGAGATCAGGAGAGGGGTAATATGATCAAAATGGTAGGCTAAGAAAATAATTTTAGCAATAGAGTGAAAAACAGAGACCAGAGGGGAAAGATGAAATTGAGGAAGACTAGTAAGTAAAAGATTACAGTATTTGAGACGAGAAATAACGAAAGCATGATTTAAAGTCTTAGCAGAAGAAGGAGATAGAAAGGGTCAGATTTTAGAGATGTTATAAAGAAAGAAGCAGCATGACCTAGCAACAGTCTCAATATAGGAAGGGAAAGACAAAGAGGAGTCAAAAATGAATCCAAGATTGCGAGCTTCTTTCACTGAATGGATAAGTGTGTTGTTGACAGTGATAGAAAAAGTGGAAAGTAAAGAAGGTTTGGGGGGGGGGAATGAGTAATTCAGTTTTCGCCGTATTAAGTTTAAGACAGTAGTGAAGCATCCATTAAGAAATACCAGAAAGACAATCTGTAATATGATCTTCAATATTATTTTACTATGTTAAAAAAATGAAAAATTCCGATGCATGAATTTTTGAAACTCCCATTTCTCCCTCATGTTCCCCACAAAAGGAAATAAGTAAGGCTGCAAAGACAGTTAAACTCACACAGACTGGAAGAGTGCAGGAAAAAAGAGATTTTACCTAAAAATATAAACTAAAAGTGAGCACACACAAAAATAACAAACCCCATAGTAAAAATAAGAACCTTAGAAACATGATAGATATTATTTTTAGAAAATAACAAAAAGGGCAGTTCTACAACTGCTCAAGTGTTAAATCCAGTTTTTTTAAAAAAATTATCTCTCTGATATTTTTTTCTGAGAAACAGTTAGCCTGCTCAAGCCCTCATGTTTCACCTTCTTTCTCTAATGACCGCCATAATTTCCTTCCATTTTTTCAAAACTTGAACTCTGAAAAACAAAAAAGATAAAAAAGAATACCTCTGACAATGTGGAAATAAAAAGCACTTCACATTCACAGGTGAAGAAAGGTGGTAGTCATGTAAAGAGGCAAAAAGATATCAGCATCACATTCATAAAACAATTAGAGAAATTTTAAATGTTTCTTCTAAGATGAAATCCAAAATGTATTTATTGAATATGATAGGTGAGCAACTAGAAATGAAGATAAATAATAAATTGATGTTGTACCTGATCACCATAGTGAGGATAATCTGTGCGCAAAAATGAAAAAGAACAAGAGATACCCCAGTTGGATGATTGGCTATTAAAGGTGCTAGACATGATGGAAATGGAAAAGCATACGGTTCTGGTAAAAGAGAAAACATTTGCAAGATTCTGAAAGGGACCAGCAATCAATTGTAGTGCATATTATTAAAAGAGGCAAATAATTAATAGAGAATCTGACTATGTCATTCTATATATTGGTTTGCTCTATTAAGAGGATAAACAATGGAATTTAGGAATAATGGTAGAAGGTTTTGCACAATTATTATTTACAAAAGATGTTATTTGAAATTATTATAAATGTAAATTCAAGGTTAAAATTTATAAATGGAAGATATAAGAGGGGGAGGGGGTAAGAAGAGGAGATAATGTTTGTGTAGATAAAGACCATTTTTGCATGGGGCGAGGGAATCGCCCTGTGTCGTTACTTACTGGACTTCTTGGCTCCCCGATCTGGTCCGCACTGCTCCGGGGACGAAAATGGCGGCTTCCGGTTGGTCAAGGGTGTCGACCAACCGCTGAAACTCACCAGCCTAAAGCCCACCCCCAGCAGATCGCAGCCTCGCACTGGTGCGAGCCTGCAAATCTGCACCGGAGAGCGGGCACGGAATGGCACGCTCCATGCTTTTGAAAGACCTGTTTTAAGTGGTCTTTCAAAAGCACATTTGACAACCACTTTGGCTCATTCCGGAGCAGGCTGAGGTGCGGATCTATGTTAAGTAGGTCTGACCCAGTCTGCTCCCAGGTGCAGACGTCCTCCCTGGAGGACGCTCTGCACCATTTCTATTAGCCCATGCGGAAATGGCCATAGTATATGTTAAATGATGAATATATGTATATGTTTAAGATTTTTTAAAAAAAGAATGCTTTTAAAAAAATTAAAAATCTAATATGTTCATTGTTATACAAAAATCAAAGCTACCTAGAAAGACCACGACACTGAGAAACGCTTACCTTTAAAAACTACTCCCTCTTGGATGAGGAATTTATCCCTCTGTGTATGATCATTTTTATTGGGTAGAAGAAAGAGTTGCTGGGTACAGGTATAAAACAGCTGCAATCCTTATAAACAGGAAATTGGCTGGTGAAATATGTGTCTTAACATATTTTAAGGGTCAAGTGCTTTCTCAAATTTTCCCAGGTTTTCTTTCTTTGCTTTTTGTTTCTCAGAGTGCAAGTTTTGAAACATGGAATGAAATTGTAGAGGTCACTAGGGAATGAAAATGAAAAATAAGCCCTTGAGCAGAACTACCCAATGAGAATGACCATATACTCAGAGATAACCTCTGTGTGGCATTGCTTTGTGGTGTGGCACACATGGGAAGGAATATCTCCAAAGAGTGAGACAGAGGAGATGATGCAGATGATGAGAATAAAAAAAGAGAGATGACAGAGAGAGTGAAAGAAAAGAGAGTGATAACATAAGAGGAGAAAGAGGGATGGGAGGAGTGGAGGAAGAGAGAGATAGAAAAGTGGGGGAAGACATAGGGCCTTTCAAAACTACAATGTTATAGTGCTATTATGCTGTCCTTTAACATCCTATGGAATCCTGGGATTTGCAGTTTAGAGAGGAGGGCTATGTAGAATTCTCAGCCAGAGAGCTCTTTGGCCCCAGTGAGCTACAAACTCCAGAATTCCACAGGATATCGAAAGTGGAATAATAGCACTATAACAGTGTAGGGCAGAAATGGCCATGGAGTACCTACACAGAACAGAGAGAGGAAAATGTCCTTAAATTACATTTCATTTTGATGGGGGAAAATACTTTACATTTGGAGCCAGACTTTTTAAAAATAGAGCCACAGTTGTAATTAATATCAATATCAAATTTGCTGGCTGTGATCTTTGATTAAAACAATGTGTAACTATATAACATGCTACAATTGGAAACAAATAAATAGCACACAGTGCACATACAAATAGCTTTCATTTTGTATATCTTCATGGCAAGGAATTAAACTAGAGAGCCCTTGCTGTCCCTTCCAACTCAAAGATTCCATGATTGGCTTCTCCACATCTTCAAACGCTCATATAAGCACAAGCATCATAAGCCACCACCTGGTCACCCTCCCAGCAAAGGCCCAACCCCAAGTCCAGGTCATATGCTCTGACCAGATTCTATAACACTTCAGTTACTCCTCTCTCAATCTTTCTCTAAGCTTCCCCTGAGAATTAAACCCTTCCCACACAGTCACCTTGGCTGACTGAGGGACTTTACTGTCCAGCATTTTTGGCAAGAACTTCTCATGAAAGGACTCAGAATGACAAACTGTGTTTACATTTATATATCTTTTTCTCTCAGCTATGAGCCCCTTCCACACAACAGTGCTGGGTTTCTTTCCTGAACCGCTATTCTGGTTCCCTGGCAACCTGTTTCTAGGCTGATCTGGCACTCTGGGTAGCCACATCCCACAGAACTCTGTCACAGTGCGTCCCAGAGCAACTCAAACCTGAATATGCCCTAAAAGCCAAAATGACCAAACGGAAGCCATCATACTATGGACGCATCATGAGATGGCATGATCCTTTACAAAAGACGACAAACCTTTATAAAGCTGAAGGCAGGGAGATACATTACAGGTAGAGAGACACAATAAAGGAAGTCAAGTGAGTCTGCAAGACTTCAGAAAGGTTGTTGATTACCAGGGCTCTTGGAAGTTTCTCATCCATAGGGTGCCATAAAGATGAAGTTGAATTTCACAAACAATACAATCCCACTTTTCATTGTTTTGTTGAGCTGCTTAGTTTTAGCTACACAGCATTCTTATGAGTCCTCAAATTATGCCTTGTGCCACTGATTATTCTCCACTGGAAAGCAACCACAGATGCTTACCATAGTTTTTTCTTCTTCTTTTAAACATATCATGGTTTGGGAGCCTATATATATACTACAATATTTCCTGTGTCAGACAGCATTGCTTTGAGGTAGAAATTTAAATGGCTTTCAAGCTGATTTGACTGCTATGTCTCCTCATAACAAAATACTGAGGAAATGTTTTGTAATAAGATGAGTGAAACATTAGATGATGAGAAGGAAATGCCAGATGATGGCAGTGTTGGACAAGAAATGTTTCAGAGCTACGACATGCTCAGATAGCTGTTTTAAAGCAGCAAGTTTTTATTGGAAGATAAGCCATTTCTGCACTATGCTGTTATAGTGCTATTATTCCACTTTTAACATCCTATGGAATCCTGAGGTTTGCAGTTTAGGGAGGAGCATTGTGAATTCTCAACCAAGGAGCTCTTTGGCCTCAGTAAACAACAAACCTCAGAATTTCACAGGATGTTGAAGGTGGAATAATAACACCATAACAGAGTAGTGCAGAAATGTCAATAGTGTTTTTTAAAAAACAAACAAAAAAGCAATGATTGTTCTGTGCCTTTAAGTCATTTCCAGCTTATGGTAACCTTAAAGTGAACATATCACAGAGTTCTCTTGGCAAGATTTGCTCAGAGGGGGTTAGTCTTTGCCTTCCTCTAAGGCTGAGAGAGTGTGACTTGCCCAAGGTCACGCAGTTGGTATCCATGACCAAGCAGGGATTTGAACCCTGATCTCCAGAGTCTTACTCCAGTGCTCAAATTCCTACACCACACTGGTAAAAAATAAAGCATTCTAATACTGGTTATGTTGGTAGGAATAATAGTGATTTCCTTACTGAAAATAACAGTAGCTGGAGTTTGAAATATATCAGCACACCAGGCATCCCATGTCTCTGTTTTTTGTAGAGCCTTTATGCAACATGTTCTAAGTGGTGCTGCTTCCCTTTTGTTGTTGTTGCCATTGTCAAACCTTGAACATGTCACTTTGTGAACTACAAGACTGAAAATCCCGTAGGCTATGGAGATTGGGACATTCTTGGAGGTGTAGTCCAAAAAAAGATCTTCCTCAAGTTTTGAAATGCACTCACCTTCCCAAATGGGTCCATGAACCAACTCCCATGTACTGAGCGTGCTCAAACCTGCCAAGCTACCTCCCTTTCAGTTTCTTTCTGTCTGCCGAACACAACTATCAATGTTTCTTATTGAGTAGCGAACTTTCCTCATTTCTCCTTTGCTTCAATGTTCTCTGGTACTTCGTATATTCTTTATAGTTCTCTTTTCTTCTTTCTTCCTTCCTCCCCTCCAAAACACCCCCCCCCAAATCTTCTTCTCCCTCCATCCTTTCTCTCTCTCTCTCTTTATGGCCCTTTTTGCACCTTACCTTCGTCACGGCAGTGGGAAGCGGCACTCACGCAAGCAGCCATTTGCGCGAGCCGCTCACGGCAGCCCTTCTGCCTCCCGCAGCGGCTTGCCGGTTGTGCGACCGTCACGCTAGCGCCCCGTCCCTTCCTTTTGCAGTGCACCCTGGGAGCTGTAGGCTGCGCTGGGGGAGGAAGCACAACCGGGGCAGCTTGTTCAGCGCACCGCACGCAGGTAAGTGCGCGAGGGCCCCACTTTTCGGCTTAGAGCTGAAAATAAGAAAATGCCCACTCGGCCCGCTTCAGGCTCGTGAGCGTTGCGTGAGTGGGAGTGTGTCGTACATACCGACGCTCCCATTTATGCGACACTCAAGGGGCCCTCATGCAAAAAAAAACCATGTGCGAAAAGGGCCTAAGTCTATTTCTCTCTTTAAGTTCTGCATCTCTTGTGGATGGAAGGTCACACTTTCTGATGCTCACTTTGAGTATTGCTTAGGTGAGTGGCACAATGTTAGAGTATGCCCTATTTGTCATGAGTTTATCCTCAGACGCTAAAGAATTGGGCCTCCTGGTTGATTTGAATACATTGGTTCAGGTGCTGTTCTCTGGAGTAGCAAAAAACAAGCTCACTCCAGTTTTGATCTGACAGCCCTTTAGATATTTAAAGATGGCTAAATCTTCCTCCTAGAAATTTCAAAGATAAAAGTATGTCTCCGAACTGTGGCCTGGCAACTCTAAAACTGCTTCAGTATAGGCTATAAAGAGAAGAGGAGAGCCGAGTTTGGGACAGAACATGGATAAGATGGTGAACATCCATACTTGAAGCAGCAAAAATTAATTAAAATTAATTAAATTAATTTAAAAATAATTAAGATTAATTAAGATTTATGAAACAGAGGGCTCAGTTTTGTTGCAAGAACTCAGAAAAAAATCCACACCTTGAATAAAACTGTGCTCACTATACTGTTGGAGAACGCAGAGAACAGAGAGAATAGGAGAAATTTATGCATATGTATGATCAAAGGATCAGAAGGAGGTACAGATATGGTACACAATTTTTTTTGTAAAAAAAAAATATTATTATATCATAATACATTTGTTTACATTGCCATAGCATTCATAATACATGATACATAATAGTATTACATTATTACATTATATCTCATATAACAGCAGCAATTATTTAAAATATGTTTTCAATGTTGTGTAAAATAACAAAATGACCATTAGATACCAAACACTTTACATGTAATTATAAGGTCTCACAGGATGAAATATTAAAATGGATTCTATTGCCATATTTTAAGAGTCTTTGTCCGTTTAATTGTAAACCTGAGTAATCACAGTCATGGCTTGAGTAAGTTAAGTCCTAAATAGTTAAAAATAAAAGATGGCAGATGTCTACTTAAGTAATGTTCCCTTTTTATATTTAAATTTATATTTATATTTAGATTTTTTTGAATTAGTTTCTCCTTCAGATACCTAACCATGTATGGTAGGCTTTGTGATATATATACGGATATCTTTCTCAACTTGAATATTCAGTCTTGATATTGAAACTGCACATCATATGGTGACACCTAGAGTCAGTGAAGAGTCTAGATTAAGATATACCGTATTTCCCGGCATACAAGACAAACCCATGTATAAAATGCAAGCCATTTATACACTGGCAAATACTGTTTACCATGCATAAGACACACTGCCTTACAATACACATCCTATTTGCAAACATTATTTTTCAGGAAAAAAAGTGAGTCTTATAAGCTAGCAAATACAGTAATTGTAACTGTTGAATATTATGAAGTTAAGAAGACTATTTTGAAAGCAGCACAGGATCTTCCTAGTGTACAATGTAGTGGATCTAGAGTGTTTTTTGGTCAAGATTTGTGCAGAGAAACTTTGAATGAAAGGAGAGCATTTTGTCCAATTACAGAAAAATTAAGGCAAGCAAGGGTTTCCCCTTTAACTTAATTGTATGATTTGACAATAAAACATATTCATCAATCAATATAGTAGAAGCTGTTAAAATGCTGGAAATACTGAAGATGCAGTCTCCAAAAGACTTGGAAAAGGGAGGAAATAAGCATGTTCAATCACGTGTAGAGGAATGGAGAAGAAGGAAAAGACACATTGCGGAAGTAAGCACAAAACCCAAGTTCAGTCAAAAGCCAGGAAGATCCAGGCTGGATCTTCCTTATTAAGGAATATTCCTTATTAAGGAATAAGTTTTATCTAAATCATGTATAAGGGACAAAAGGGAGAAACGTTGTAAACCTGTGTTACCACGGTTCTGCTATGTCTGGTGAGAGCACTAGATATCTCTTGATATCAAATAATTTGGCCTCTATGTGACCTTTCTCTGCCACCCTACTCCACATGTTTGCAAGGGCCACCGAACAAGCACATAATAGGCGCGGCCGTTAATGGTTGTACATTTCAAACCTCATTTAGGCAGGCAACTTAATGCCTCTTCGATGCTTCAGGGACCATTCTTTCTTGCAAACCTGCCTTGCTCAGTGCGACTTTACACAAAGACGCCCAGCCAAGTGCCGAGAAAGTCCTTTATGTTGGGCCATTTGCATACTGGCCATACTATTGTCATCCAGCGCTAAGCTCATCATGTAAAACCTGACCTTTTCCAATGCCTTTGTCCAGCTACAAATTTCCTTTGTTCTCACCGAGCATGGAATGGTCTGTAGGTAAAATCCACCCTATAAAAACCCCCTGACTCTGAGTGCCCCTTGGATCGCTTGCTCGGACTGCTTGGATCACCCTGGACTTCCATCTAGCCTTGCTGCCGCTCTGTCCAGTGAAGTTGTCCCCTCAGTTCCCAATAACTGAGTCTTCCTCCCACCTTGGATTGCTCCTGAGTTTCATCCAGCCTTGCTGTCGGTTTCTCCAGTGAGCTCCCCTCAGCGGACCGTGCTGAGCTTTCTTCCCTGAAATCCTCCACTTTTCTCCAGGACTACGAGAAAAGGTGTCATATCACCCTTTCCCCCCGAAAACTCTTATTTCTAATTTCTAGTTAGCTGCGTGCTTGTGGTGTTTTTTCTGTTGTTTGTCCTTTAATAAAACTATTATTTTTACTATTTTAAAACTTTGCCTGACTGATTTTCTGACTTGATGCTGTATACATAGGGTAAAAGATCCCAGCTAAAGTTACCCTGCCTCTCATAAGCCTAAGAGAGTGCTCGAGTTAATTTCCCCATCTTGTGTTTCTGCTTGGTTATTTGGGCGTCCCTCCCAGGACTCCCACAATACAGGGTAACACCTGGAAATATAGACAGGTAGTATACTAGTATACTAATTGGGACCCAGTTTGGTTTAGTGATTTGGGCATTGGACTACAACTCTGGAGACCAGAATTCGATTCCTTGCTCAGCCATGGAAACCCACCAGGTGACGTTGGGCACATTGCACACCATCAACCCTGGAAAACCATGTCATAAGTCCACCTTGGGGTCGCCATAAATCAGAAATGGCTTAAAAGCACACAAAAACAAAGTATACGAATTAGATGATAGGATAGTTTTGCTCAAATTTTGTGAACTCTAGTTTTTATATTTTTCAGATTTTTAATTAGCAGATTTTTGTATTATTATTTTTTATTCATCAATAATAACATAGGATAAATATCACGCCTTACAAATTTACGGTAGAAAGAAATGAGAAAAAAGATAAAAATAGAAAGGTATAATCCATACACTTTCACATCTCCTCTATCTATTCCTTTATCTATTCTAATAACTTTACCTCTTACATTTTTAATTCTATTTAAAAATACACCCAGTACCACACTTCTCCAATACAAAACAGATTTTCTATAAACAAATCTGTTCTACCTTCCCTTATTCTCTTCTGTTTTCATTCTGGTGATTCTCTATTTAGTGTTCACCAATAATAAATTATCAAATGAATTTCATTTCAGAAAAAAGAGAGAAAAAAAACCTCTACTTTTCTCTAAATTTCTAAATATTAAATCAAAATTATTAATTTCTTACTCAAGATTTTTGTTTCATTTCTCTCTTCTTTTTTCTTTATGAGTGGTTTCTATCCAAATATGGTTTTCCTATCCTCCTATCTTATCTCAAACTTTAACTTAATTGAATTAATCTATTCCCCTCTTTATCTTTATTTTTATCTTTATCTTTATCAACGAGAAATGTATGCCTATCTCAACCATTTTCTCTTTATCTAAATAGAAATGATTGTTTTTACTTTTACTTTTTCTTTTCCATATTTCTCTAAATTTTTAGATTTGGTTTGTTTCTATCTACCTAAATATATGTTTCTTTATCTATCTTTAAGCTTCTATCCTATTTCAACCCTATAAAGCTATAGTTTCCAATAGATTTCCTTTTACGAGGAGAGTTCTTCTTCTTTAATAACAACAACAACAACAACAACAATAATAATAATAATAATAATTTATATCCCGCCTCTCCCAATGGATCGAGGCGGCATTACAACAGTATATAAATACATTAAAACACTAAAATGTAAGCCATCCTCCCCACCCACCAACCCTTCTAATCCCCTAAAACACATTAACTATTAAAAAAAAAATTAAAAACAAAATTAAAAACAAGAGGACAATTGATGAGAGGTGGTGAAACACTAGTCTGGGAAGGCCTGTTGGAAGAGAACAGTCTTGACCGCTTTTTTAAAGCAGTCAAGACTGGTAATATGCCGGGTCTCTTCCGGCAGGCCATTCCATAACTTGGGAGCGACAGAAGAAAAGGCCCTCTGGGTAACCGCAGCCAACCTAGTTCTGATTGGCTGCAGTAAATTCCTCCCAGAGGACCTTAGTGTGCGGGGCGGATTATATGGGAGAAGGCGATCCCGCAGGTAGGCTGGCCCCAAGCCATGGAGGGCTTTAAAGGTAAGAACCAACACCTTGTACTGTGCCCGGAAACTAATAGGCAGCCAGCGTAAAGACTTCAGAATTGGTGTTATTTGGTCACTTTTAGATCTTCCGGTGACCAACCTGGCTGCCATATTCTGAACTAATTGAAGTTTCCAGACTTAGCACATGGGTAGCCCTATGTAGAGAGCATTGCAGAAGTCAATCCGTGAAGTTACCAGTGCATGTACCACTGTTTTTAGGTGTTCCAGGTCCAGGAAGGGGCGCAGCTGATGTATCAGCCGAAGCTGATAGCAGGCACTCCTGGCCGACGCATCAATTTGGGCTGTCATCTGAAGCGGCGAATCGAAGAGCACCTCCAAGCTGCGGACACAGTCTTTCAGGGGAAGTGTGACCCTGTCTAGAACAGGTTGACAAACCTTCATACCTGGGCTAGGGCCCTTAACAGCAAGTACCTCCGTCTTATCTGGATTCAGCTTCAGTCTGTTTTTCCTCATCCAGTCCATTACTGCTTCGAGGCATTCGTTTAGAGGCGAGATGCCATCCTTAGTTGATGCTATTGTCCGAGGCATGGAGAGATATATCTGGGTGTCATCAGCATACTGATAGCACCTTGCTCCATGCCTCCTGATGATCTCTCCCAGCGGTTTCATGTAGATGTTAAATAGCATTGGGGACAGAAAGGCGCCCTGACGGACACCAGATTTAAGCTCCTTTTTCGAGGAGCAGCTGTCCCCAAGCATCACCAACTGGTATCTACCTGAGAGATAGGACCAGAACCACTTAAGTGCAGTGCCCCCGATCCCCAACCCTCTCAGGCGTTCCAGAAGGATACCACGGTCTATGGTATCGAAAGCCGCTGAGAGGTCCAAGAGTACCAGCAGGGTCACACTTCCCCTGTTGATACCTAGGCGTAGATCATCCACTAAGGCGACCATGGCAGTCTCGGCTCCATATCCTGCCCTGAAGCCAGTTTGAAATGGATCTAGATAATCTGTTTCATCCAAGACAGCTCAGAGCTCTCTCGATCACCTTGCTTAAAAATGGAAGATGGGAGACTGGTCTATAATTATTCATATCCAGGGGATCTAGGGAGGACTTTTTTAGAAGCGGCCGTATCCCCATTATTGTTAATTTTCCCCATTTTTCTTCTAGAATTGGTGTGCAAACCTTTTTAAATAGCTCTAATGAATTGTCTGATAGTATTATTGTCAGTCTATCCATCTCCATCAGATCATATAGTTTTATCCATCATTCTTCTATACTAGGTACTTCGTTTTTCTTAGACTTTTTAGTGTAAATCATTCAAGCTGCTGTCACCATAAAAAGTAATAGTTTTTGTTGTCTTTTTTTAAGTTGCTGTATTCCATCTATCATATTTAACAGATTTTTTCTATACTTCCATGAATTTGTTTCCAAAAGTTTTTCGTCTTAATACACATTCACCAAAGGTGGAATAGAATTCCTTTTTGGTCACATTTCCAACATGTATTCTTAGTATTTTTTGTTATTTTTCCAATTTGTACAGGAGGATGATACAATCTGTGTAGGATTTTATAATAATTCTCTCGTAGAAGCATGCTTTTTAAGAATTTTTGAGTCCCTCTCCAAGAGGCTTCCCAACTCTCAAGTTGGATTGGGGTGTCCAATATTCTGCGCCCACTTTATCATACTTTCCTTTACAACTTCTTGCTCTAATTCTAGGCTAAGTAACACTTTGTATAGCCTTTCTATTAGATGATCTATACCTGGTTTTAGAAGTTTATCAAACATTAATTAGCAGATTTTGTTTTCCTCTCTTCTTTTCCTTTCTTTTTTAAAATGATGTTACCTTGCCAAGTAAAGAGTGGACTGGAGCTACATTTATAATTTATAATTAGGAGAGAACTGAGAATTGAATTGCTGAAGCTAATTGTTAAATAACCTTGGGCAAAAATAGGCAAGGACTGGGTAATCTTAGAGTGGCACCCACCCCCTAATGGAATCTCAAAAGTAATGGTGAAATTTCTGTTTGGTGTATTATGTGTAGTGAAAGGACAAAGAATTTGGGCTTGCAATTTTAATATAGTATGGACAAACCACCAAATGCCTAATGAGAATTTGATGAACCTCTCAGTGTTCTTCCTGATTTGCAGACAACCCAGGTGCAAGTGGATACTGAATTAGACATAGTGAACATCTTACTAGTTTGTATGCAGATGATGTTGTTTTAATTTTAACTAACCCCAGTGAAGATCTGACAATAGTAATTAAAGAAATTAGATATTATAGTAAACTGGCGGGATTAACTATGAACTCTAGTAAGACTAAGTCCTTTCATATAAATATTAGCCAATTGACACAGCAAATAATTAATCAGACTTTTCAAATTAAAACACAATTAAAATATATTAAGTACCTGGGAGTTCAAATTGATAAGAATTCGAATAATATTTTACCCTGTAACTGTAATTTGATAATTAGGAAGGTTAAACATGATAAATTAAAGTTGTTGTTCCTAGTCTGAATACAAGCAATGAAAATGACTGCACTTCCAAAATGACTGTATCTTTTTCAGGTAATAGCACTAACTCACCATGAAAAGATCATAAATAACTGGCAAACAATGTTAAATAAATTCATATTAAATAAAAACCAATCAAAGTTATGCACGAGTGCAACATATACTATAGTGCAGCATAGAGGTTGGGGTGTACCCAATCTGTGGCTTTATTTTGATGCTGCTTAATTAAAACATTATTTTTGCAATTATGGAGGAAGATAGTAGAAGATCAAGGGTTCAACTAGAATTTACTTATAAACATTGTATTATTGCAATTGATTTTTACCAGAATGTCATAAAAATCCATATTGAATCTTTTTACTGGATCAATATTTAATGCCTAGAGAAGATGGCAATATAAGATATGCCAAATTATAACTCCATTGATACCAGTAAAATACCTTCCATCATTTTTCAATTTAAGATAAATTAATTGGACCATTTGGAGAAGGTGTAATCTAAAGCTGGGCTCCAAGGTTGACTCAGCCTTCCATCCTTCTAAAACACATTGTAAACCGCTTAGATAACACTCAGTTGATAAGTGGTATAGAAATAAATGCTATTGTTATTATTATTAAACAAACTTAGGGATTTTTATTAGGAGGAGAATCTTTTATCTTTTGAGCAGTGGAGTAATAACTTGGGATATCTTATACTTTTGCACCCACACAGGATTATTTTGGCTTACATTTCTTCAAGTTAAAAGCTTGGTAGTGCAGCTACAAAAAACCCACCAGATAGTTATTAAAAATCGGCAGATTTTGATCAATTGGCTCCAGATATCGTTGCAGATTCCAAGAGAATAGTATCTGGACTGTAAGACCTTCTCAATAAAACAACCAACACAAAAGGACTTAAAATGAGCTGGGAGTCAACTTGAAGGAGGATGAGTAATTTGAATAATATGAACTGTTCCATCTTGCTGTTGTGTTGTTGTTGTTGCTTGCCTCCAAGTCATTTCCAAATTACAGTGACTCTAGCCTATCACAAGGTTTTCTGGGGCTGAAAGTGGGTGATGAGTCCAAGGTCACCCAGTGGGTTTCCATGGTTGTGGAGTGAATCGAATCCTGGTCTCCAGGATTATAGTTCATTGCTCAAACCACTATACAACACTGGTTGTCTACAACACACTGGCTCTCTTGTCAGTGGCGTAGGGATGGGGGGGTGAGGAGGTGGTGTGTCCTGGGCAGCACATTTTTGGGGGTGCTGATGCTCTTTTCCTGCCCCCATGTGCCATCACCCCACCCCTGTGCACCATTGCCCTGCCCCAAACCTCTCACCCCTTGCCAACTCACACCAAGCTACGCCACTGTCTCTTGTATCTTATTATAAACAATATTACTCTAATGTCATATTTTATATGCTAGTGGGATGTCTGGGCAAGAATTCATTTTACATCATTCTTTTCTTTCACTTTTTGTTGTTGCAGAATTAATTGCCGAGAGAGGGCAATTAGTTTTGATTGATGTTATGGTTTACAATTTAATTTATGAATAAAAAAATCTTACAAAAACAAAACTGCATCACCTACCACTACACATTCATGAAATATACTTTTTGCTAAATGCACAAATGTACATTTGCTAAATGTACAAATAAATTCTCATATCAATGTTATAAATCTCCTAGATGTTATATAATAACACGGAATTTCAACTCTGTCTGTTAATGAGGAGCTGATTGGAAGGAGGCGGATGAAGCATCATGAGATGGCAAAAGTGCAAGCTATCTAGATGAGGAGTGAAATGATCTCACATACATATATGTGACTCAACACCCATTAACATGCATGCCCTCAGGTATACATTGGCTGAGGGGAAATGTAATCTGTCTCCTTCTCTGTGGGCGTTGCGTCTTTCAGGCACAGAAGACCTTTTGCCCAATGCTAGGACCAGAAATATCCAAGAAATTTCATTCCTACTGACAGTCTCTTAATCAGCCTGGACCCAGTAACCATTTGATTAGTGCAGACATACCTCTCTCACACTAGCTCTCACTCTTTCTTTTGCTAAAGAAATCAAATTTCTTTTAAACAAAGAAGTACTAAAAAATCTGAGTTGCAGAGAGGTTAGCAATCAAGGTAATTGTTTACTGACCTTAGCCTTGGGCAAGGGAGAGGACAAGTTTTATTCTAGGGGTCCATAGGAAAAAAGTATTCTAAGGTGATCCTAAACTCCCCACACCCTTTTCCAATCCTTTGTTTTAATATGAATGGGGAGAACTGACGAAATACTCAAAGAAGATATTCAAAATGTGTTGATCTCTAGTGCTATGGTTTCGGGAGGTAAACTGGAGCAGTAATTCTTGATCTTTGGTCTTACAGATGTTTTGGACTTTTCCTCCAGAAGCCTTACTTAACATTGCCAACAGCCAGGGATACTAGGAGCTAAAGTCCAAGCTGTCTGGCTTGAGAAACATTGGATTAGAGAATGCTAAGTATCTCATAAACTACAAGTCCTATTAGATGGATCCATGACAGTTAAAGTGTCATCAGCCTGATATAGTAGATAAACTCATCCTGCCTGAGTGGGCTCTCTAAGATCAAATTTGCTTGCAGTTCCGGATGACTCAGTATAAGCTGGAAGCAGGGGTTTTTTTTCTCATGTATGTTCTTTTAACAGCAGTGTTTTGCTGTTAATAGTTCAATAACCCAATCTTTTGTGCTCTGAAATACATCCATATCCTCAGCTTTGACAAGACAATGTGTGATACTTGGTGTCTACAACAGGATAATTGCATTGTCCTAGACTAACTAGGAAAAACACAGGATATGAGCTCCTTAACAAGTTTCCTGAGAGTTAAATCTAAATTTGCTCTCAGTGCTGACCGGAAATGACTGTTATCCACAATATGCACCTTCATTGTCAGGATATTTTTACTCCTGCTCATATTATCTGGCAAGACATCATTATTTTCATTATCATTATTATTGATAACTCAATACTTATTTTCTAAGCTGACCCATCTGATTGATTTCCTTGTGGCATTTTAGAACAGAGACTGGAATTTACCAAGATATTTATGAATGTGTAAGCTAGGGTTATTCATTTGTAACTGGTTTGTATTCACAATCACTATGTGTTTCCTACTTTGGGGTATACATAGGGACCATGAAAGTACCTAGTCCCCACTATCAGGCAGCAGCTGCTGTGATCAGCAGGGATCTGTTCCCCTTTTGATGAAGAAGCAGCTGATTGATGTTCCCACCTCCTCCTGTGAGTGATGTCTGTTATGGCAAGCAGAAGCAAGGTCCCTGTTGCAATTTCCCCTTGATTCAGAGATAGCTTGCAGGGTGGGACAGAAACATCAGCCAGCTGCCACCCAATCAACAGGGGAATAGAGCCCTGTCAATCACAGCAGCTGCTGCCCAGTAAGTGAGTCAGGCTAGGAGTCACTACATAGCTATGGAACTATGATGGTGACTCATTCATTACTGCCTTAGTGAATTCTGGCTGGAATTAATTGTTACAGGTTCCACAAAGCAGAGACCAAAAACTGCAATCCCTTGAGTTTCCTTATACAAGCAATACTAAGGCATCTCTCCCCTGAGCAATGTGATTACTTAATATGGACTGGAATCCTGTTGGTTCATCCCGACTAAAGTAGATCCATTGAATCAATTGCTGGATGGTGAGTCAACATGTAGGTAAATCCAATTGATTCAATGACTCTACCTCAGTCAGGACTAATAATAGGATTTTGACCATAGTTGGCAGGGTGGGGGGGACCATGAATGTCACAAAGAAATACATGTATTCCAGTGGCCTTTTAGGATAAAGTCTGTATGCATTCACCTAGAAGTAAGTCCCAGTGAACTCATTGAGGCTTATTTCTGAGTCAGTATGTGCATGATGGCATTGAATGACATACCTTTTAATTGTCCCATTTTGGCAAGAGTGATCCTGCTGTTCCAGTTTCTCAGCTGCTTCCCAAATGCCTGGGTTTCTCTCTCTTCCTTCCACTTTCTTTCTTCATGCTGGACTTAGTTGCTGCAAACAGAGTTCAGAGTATAAAAGTAGTTTGAATTCAATTAACTCAGCAGTAGAGAGAGGAGATCAGGTTTTGGGGGCCACAGGACAGGAGGGGTTACTTAGTTAAGTATAATTGTGGCCCAACCCCGCCCCCCAAATCTGACAGAAACATCATTCAGCCATGCTCTGATCACCAGCAGAATGGAAATAGATCACCTTCTCCCCCAGCAAAGTAGGTGGAGAGGAGTTAAAATCATGGCAACCATGTCACCATTGGGTCTAAATAATAACAATAACAATAATAATACAATGTTTAGTAATGTTTATTTATAACACCCTTTTCACCAAAGGGTGGAACATGAACATATAAAATCAGGGACAAAGACTATAAAACAGAATACCACAATAATACATGGCATGAAATCCCATCCCGGTTATGGAGTCGTTATGGATGAATAAAAAGTCAGCATAGTGTACTGGTCTGAGCATTGGACTATAACCCTGGAGATAAGATTCCAATTCCCCGCTCAGCCATGAAGACTTATGAGTGTATCACACACTCTCAGCCCCAGAAAACCCCATGATAGGTTCACCGTATGGTTCGTCTAAGTTGGAAATGACTTGAAGGCACACAGCAGCAACAAAATCTAGGGAACACAAGAATATGTAACTGATTTAGAATGCTGGCCAATATTTTCAAAGTAGGAATGCTTCTCTGCAGTATTGACCTGTTGTACTTACTGAAAGAAGTTATCGAGGTCACAGAGTCTGTTGAGGCAGAGCAAATGTCAAAGTGGCTGCAGAACTTCCTCTTTGCCCCGATCCTACTGGGAAGGGTAAGATTCTCCCCCTCCCCTCCCTTTCTTCCTCCTTCTGAGCTAATTGAAGGTGAAGTGCTCAACTATAGCAGCTTTGAAGTCAGTTGCTGGCTGTAGTTGGCGGTTTTCTGGCTGAGAATAGGGGAATTCATAGGACAAGCAGTGTCTATCATGGCTCATCCGCAACAGTTAGAAGGTATGGAATTCCTACTAAGAGAGGGCTTCCCCAAGCTTAAAGAAAGGATGATAGGACTTCCAAAGCTCCCACAATGTGACAAAGTGGCTTGTAGTATCCGCCCCCACCCTCGCAAAGACGGCAGATAGCTATTGAAGGGGATACTGCAAGTCACTCTCCAATTTTGGGGGTGAGGTGGACTTGGGGAGCTTTGGAGGGTATCACTTACACAGCCTTGGGAGGCTGAAGATGCTCATAGGCCACACTTTGCCCATCCCTGCTTTAGGATGTACTGAGGAGTCATGCTCCCCATCTATAGCTCTGAGATATGGGAATCAGAAAACACATGTAATGGTAATTTTAGGTTGCATAGTATGGTCTACTAGACACTCTAGGAAAAAAGGCAAAGTAGTTGCAAAAAATGTGATTTTTGCAGTGGTCTCATATAGCATCCATAGGTTGCATTTAAACTCTAAACAGCTATCAGTACATGCCTACTCCATCCAGCAAAATAAATAATTATTTACCTATTGATTTAATTTATATCCCACCTTTCTCCCAATATGGGACCCATATACTGCTTTTGGAAAGCAACTACAATCTCATCAGCTTGTTCTAGATTTGACACAGAATTAGGAGGATTAAGGGGAATTTTTTGTGGGGGGATCTTTTTTTGTACATTTCTAAAATGATTTCCAAGGTTTCTACTCTTTCTAAGGACCAGTGATACTAACTTGATGTCATTTCCCCTAATTTTTACTCTGTGTATGTGTGTGAGTAGATTGTCATATTATGGCCAGTTTGCATTCCATTTTCAGGGCCAGTGTGGTGTAGTGGTTTGACCTTTGGACTATAACCCTGCAGACCAGGGTTCGATTCCTTGCTTGGCCATGGAAACCCACTGGCTGACCTTGGATGTGTCACCCACCCTAAGACCCAGAAAACCCCATGATAGGGTTGCCTTAAGGTTGCCACGAATTTGAAACGACTTGAAGGCCTACAACAGCAACAGTTCTGTGTCAGCTACTCAATTAAGAATACTTAGTCAAGTATACTCAGCTAACCTCTCCTGACCTGCCCTGCTCTCAATGATCATACATCCATGCTCCAATTAACAGAAGAATGGACTTCCTTCTTCCCATACAGTGGATGCCCAGTAAAGTGGATTGTGGGGAGGAGTTAAGATTGTGACAATAGTATCATAGTTGTAACTAAGTACTAATCATGGATACGGGAGAGTTATGGATGAGTAAATTTTAACTAAGGGCTTTTCCACATGACACTGGCCATTTCTGCACAACACTCTTATAGAACGATGATTCCACTTTCAGCCTCCTATGGAATCCTGGGGTTTCCAGTTTTGGGAGGGGCCGGCTGGCCCCTCCTGGAACTGCAAACCCCAGGATTCCATAGGAGGTTGAAGTGGAATCATCGCGCTATAAGAGTGTCGTGCTGAAACATTCACTATTACAGTGATTTTATTCCACTTTCAACATCCTGTGGAATTCTGGGGTTTGTAGTTTCCTGAGGCCAAAGACCTCTCTGGCTGAGAATTCTAAATGCCCTACACTGCAAACCTTCAAGATTCCATAGGAGGTTGAAAGTAGAATAGTAGCACTGTAGGAGGGTGGTGCGGAAAGGTCCTAAGTGAAATACTGGCCATTGTATACTTTCAAAAATACATATTCTATATTATGGCCATCTGTAAGGGAAGCAGTTTATGGACAAATGGACCAAAACTACCTAGGCTTCCAGTACAGCTGACAGAGTAGGTCTATATCCTACCCCTCCTTTGGTTGAGGTGCAGAGGGTGAGTGGGTGTTAGCTGACAGCATGAGCCAAACTGGGCTGGTCTCAGCAGAGACAGTTCTCATGAAATGTCACTTCTCAGAGAAGAGAGGCATAGTCTGCTTGAGTGTCGAATGTAGGAATATTATTTTCTTACTTGGCAAATTTCACTGAAAACAATGGTGGTTGGTGTTTCCATGCCAGTGCACCAGTGAACTGGGCTTTAATGTGAAATTGAAGGGAGCTGCTGCTACTTCTGGACCTATTATAGAGGCAAGATTCAACTCCTTTTAAGTTCAGATTGAAACCTAGGCCCTTTCTGCACAAGGAAATTAAAACGGGCCAATGCATCTTGTCATGGAGGTTGTCTGCACCTTGGAGCGGACTAGGTTCTGACTATTTACCTTTGTTCCGCACCTAAGTCCAATTTATTTATTTATTTATTTTATTTATTATTTATTTGTATCCCACCTCTCCATATGGATCGAAGCGGCGAACAACTTACAAACAGCATGTATTTCGATACATTTTTCTGTACATGCCCCCAACAAGCTGGGTAAATGAGCCCCCAAGTGGTTGTCCAGTGCACTATTTAAAGAACGGAAGAAATGGGTTTTTCAATTTCCCGGATCGCACCAATTTGTACCTGTGCAATTGTGCAGATGGGCACATTCGCACCAATGCGAACTGGGGATCAGCAGAGGGCAGGCCAGCTGCAGCGATTGGTCCTGCCAAACAAACAACTGGAAGCCGCGGAGATAGTGTGGATCTATGAACTCCCACTGAATCAGCGTGGAACATACAGAGTAGCCCTGCGGAAGGACATAAGGGAAAGTCTGCCCTGTTCCAAGCCCAGAAGAACCAGTAAGAAATGGCCCAAAGCGATTCACTAGCCTCGTGTGGAAAGGGCCTTAGAGTTGATTTACCATCCCACTGATATGGAAGCTACCACACACACACAGACACACTTCCATTTATGCCTTCAGGGCCACATTAAGGTTTTTGTAGGCTCTTGGCACTCTTATATTTGACTTCTCACCTCGCCTTGATATACCACTAGTGATATTTTCATAGGACCTAAAATTTTTGTAGGCCCTAGACATTGTGCCTAAAGAGTCTACCAGATAAGGCAAATTTTCATAGGCTCTAGGTATAGTGCCTAAAGTGCCTAATAGATAAGGCAGCCCTTATCCTGACTTATTTTCTGTTACATTCCATTGCAGGAATTCAAGAACAGCAAGAAGTCAAGCTGCTTGAGTTTAAAGTAAACTTCTGTGTGTCTTGGGAGAGAGGGAGGGAAGAGAGAAAATGGTGAGGTTCAGAGATCAAAACTGATCTAAGTGCCACTGGAAAGGATGGAAGAAGTCATTTCCATTTCAGTTTTCTGCCACTCTGTAAACATGACATTTAAGAACATGCTCCGGAAGACAATTGAGAGAAAATAGCTCAAGCAAACCTGTGAGTTCCTCTTCCTTAGCATTTTCCAGCCACCGAGACAAGAGCAGAAAGGGGATTGAATACAAATGCTAATTCACTTTTTTCCTCTAAGCAAATTTCCCAGACACAACCCATCAGCAGCCGTCAAAACTGGCAAGACAACTAAATGAAGACTGTCATAATTTGGATATATCATAAGAGGATGTGACTCATTAGAAAAGACAATAGTGTTTGCTAAGGCGAAAGCAGTAGGAAAAGTGGAAGGCCACATTACAGGTGGGCCCAGTCAATCAAAAAAGCCTTAGCCCTGAGCAGGGCAGTTGATATCACAGTGACTTGGTGATCTCTCATACATAGAGTCATCATAACTCAGAAACACCAATAATAATGCTAGAACGCTTGTCAGGATCAGACTCGTACACAGGACCAATAAACTTACATAGAAGATTTATTGAGAAGATGCAGAGCAGTGAACACAGATGTCAAAAAACAGAAGGAAGGAATAACATTACATGTAAACGCTGCAGAAATTTTGTTTGTTTTATCTGTTGAAATGTGAATAAAATTATTTTTAAAAAAAGACAGAAGTGGCAAATATTCCCAAAGTCTCTAAGGTTAAACAGTTCAGTTTCGCACGAGAGATAAACGAGTGCATATTTTCTCTACTGCAGGTCAGGATGACCGCCAGGTCACCAAGCTGCTATCTTTCTCCTCTAGCGAATGTTTTGAGAACTGCTACTTAGGAATGTACACCTGCTATATCCTTACTACAAAGCCATCAGGAAAATTAATAACAGTTATGCATGTTCGATCTACACACTAAACCAAAATCCCCTCATATGAAAGGCAATCCCGACATCCCTGGAGTCATCCAGTAAAGCAAGGTAGTGGCATATTTAGGATAAACAAAGGCAAATATTTCTTTGTGCATTGCCTAGTTAAGTTGTTGAATTCATTGCTGCAGGATACAGCAATGGTTGCCAACATGAATGGCTTTAAAAAAGCACTGAATAAATTCATGGAGGATGGGACCATCAGTGCCTACTAGTCAGAATTGCTTTGTATCCCTCTGCCATCAGAGGTGGTATTCCTGTGTATAAAGAGCCAGTGGTTTGAGTGCTGGACTAGGACTCTAGGAGACCAGTTTGAATTCCTGCTTGGCCATGGAAACCCACTGGGTGCCCCTTGTCAAGTCACACTTTTTCAGCTTCAGAAGACAGCAATGGCAAACTCCTTCTGAACAGATCTTGCCAAGAAAAGTCCATGATATAGGATCATAGAATCAAAGAGTTGGCAGAGGCCACAGGGGCCATCCAGTCCAACCCCCTGCCAGGCAGGAACACACATCAAAGCATTTCCAACAGATGGCCATCTAGCCTCTGCTTAAAAACCTACAAAGAAGGAGACTCAACCACACCCTGAGGCAACATATTCCACTGCCGGACAGCTCTGACCATCAGGAAGTTCTTCCTGAGGTTCAGGTGGAATCTCCTTTCCTGCAACTTGAATCCATTGCTCCTTGTCCTAGTCTCTGGAGCAGCAGAAAACAAGCCCACTCCCACCTCCACATAACATCCCTTCAAAAATTTAAACATGGCTATCATGTCCCCTCTTAATCTTCTCTTCTGCAGACTAAACATACCCAGCTCCCTAAGCCGTTACTCATAGGGCATGGCTTCCAGACCCTTCACCATTTTGGTCGCCCTCCTCTGGACATGTTCCAGCTTGTCAACATCCTTCTTGAATTGAGGTGCCCAGAACTGGACACAGCATTCCAAATGAGGACTAACCAATGCAGAATAGAGTGGTACCATCACCTCCCTCAATCTAGACACCATACTCCTATTGATGCAACCAAGAACCATGTTGGCTTTCATGGCTGCCACATCACACTGCTGACTCATGTTCAGCTTGTGATCTACCAAGACTCTTAAATCCATTTAACACGTACTGCTATCCAGCCACGTGTCCCCCATCCTATATTTGTGCATTCCATGTTTGCCTTAGGGTCACCAAAGTTGGACATGTCTTGAGGGCCACAACAACAATTCCTCTGTATATTGGTTCTTGGAGAACATGAGACTGAGGAAGCAATTATATCCATATCTGGTAGGCTGGTAGACTTCGTATAGGATTGTCTACAGTGTGAGCAGAATGTTAGTCTAGATCAAGGACTTTTAGTTTACTCCAACATGATTTTTATTTTCTTACGGATGGGGCCAAGCTGACATAGGCTACTGTAGCTCACTGCCTTACAGATCACCATTTTTCCACACACTAGTAATTAATATGCCTTAAAAGCAATTAGCAGAGCGATATTGGTGACCAAACTGGAGTGTGAAGGTAAAAAGAGGGATATAATACACATGCTAATTTCAGCATTTGAAAATTACAGTCTAAGAAAGGATAGATGGATAATGTGGGATAACTCAGTTCATACCTCCTAGCGCCAAACATGTACCAAAATGTAATTTGTAGTCAAAATGCAACCATTTCCTAGCTTGCAATGAATTCATGCATGTTTGTCCATGACCATAAACATACATGCACAAGTGCAGTTGGAAAGGAGCAGATGTGAGAAATGTGCACAGAAAAAAAGTGTACATTTGAAAAAGTACACAAATAGATACACACACACACACACACTAGATAAAAGTCAATGTTTGCTTGTTTGTCTATTTGTCTGCACTTAGCATATGATTGGCTGTGTGAGGTGAGAAGACCTCATATGATTGGCTGGCTGTGAAGATTCCATGGAATCTTGGGGTTGGAAGTTTAGGGAGGGGCCTTTAGAATTCCCAGCCAAGAGCTCTTGGGCCTCAGGCCAGTTGCTATGGAGATGAGGCCTACCATCCATGCCAGAAAACTTTTGGGAGGCATATGTGAGAAAAATTAAAGTGACATACACAACATAGCCCATTTCCACACTATGCTGTCATAGTGCTATTATTCCACTTTCAACATCTTAAGGAATCCTGGGATTTGTAGTTTAAGGAGAGGCATTTAAGAATTCTCAGCCAGTGAGCCCTTTGGGCATAATAAACTACAAATCCCAGAATTCCACAGTATGTTGAAAATAGAATAACAGCACTATAACATTGTAGTCCAGAAATGGCCATAGTTACAAGGTCTTCTCACCTCACATAGTAGATTGCATGGATTCCATATGTGAGGAATCTTAAAGATGAAATTCAAAATAAAAAATACTTCCAGAAAAACATAAAGCCATTGCACAAATTGAACAGAAAGGAAAAAAAAAGCCAGTACATCAATGTCACCAGGCAACACAGGCCATTTCTGCACAGGGCGAGGGAATCGCCCCGTGCTGGTACTTACTGGACTTCTTGGCTCCATGCTTGGGTCCAGGCTGGTCCGGAGCAGTGCATGGCCGCCGCTCCGCACTGCTCTGGGGATGAAAATGGTGGCTTCCGGTTGGACGAGGCTCTCCACTAACCGCTGAAGCTCGCCAGCCTAAAGCCCACCCCTGGCAGATTGCAGGTTTGCACTGGTGCAAGCCTGCAAATCTGCACCGGAGCGCGGGCACGGAGTGGTGTGCTCCGTGCTTTTGAAAGACCTGTTTCAAGCGGTCTTTCAAAAGCATGCTGGACAACCACTTCGGGTCGTTCTGGAGCAGGCTGAGATGCGGAACTACACTAAGTAGGTCCAACCCAGTCCGCTCCGAGGTGCAGACGTCCTCCCTGGAGGATGCTCTGCACCGTTTCTTTAAGCCCTTGTGGAAATGGCCACAGATTGGATTGGGGAATATGGGGGAAATTTACAGGTACAGAAATAGGCTGGTTACTATGGACACGAGGCCTAGCAGCAAGGAGGAGGGCAGTGTACTCCCTCAGGAACCCAACCTCTGTATGTTAACAACTCTGAATACAGATTGGATTGGGAAATATGGAGCAAAGTGATAGGAAATGGAGAAGACAGCTTGGTGAGTTCTTAAGAGGAAAACAAAAACCCTGGGCAACGCTGGATAAATACACTAGTATATGTCTTTCTTTTTCCCTTCAAGTTGCCTGTCAACTTATAGTGAGTTCATGAATTTCATAGAGTTTTTTAATGCAAGGAATACTCAGAGGTGGTTTTGCCAGTTATTCTTATGAAATATAGCCTACAACACCCGGTATTTAGCGGTATCACACTCAAGTACAAATCAGGACCTGACCCTGCTTAGCTTTCAAGATCAGATAGGATCTAGTGCTTTTAGTATACGTATGCCACAAATACACTTTGTATATTACAAAGGGGAAATACATTCAGAAACTTTTTTAAAAAAATGGTCCCAAAATGCACTCATTTTGAAAAATGCTCATAGAAAGTCACATGAGTTTCCAAGTGGGAAAGTTTTTGCAATTTGATGTGGAACAAAATCAAAATCAGATTGGTTCTGGAAAAAGAAGAACCCTGACAGGGCGAAACTTAACAGAAGCGTACTTCCTTATGAGAAAGCCACAGACTGAAATGCCTCCAGCTAATGGCTTCCTTTTGAGTCTCATACAGACGATACAGCCTTGAAGGAGTTCAACAAACTCCCCAAGTTCATGAAAGACAGAAAACAGCTACCACTTCCAAAAGACCATGCCTGCTTTGCCTGCTCCAAGTGAGATGAATACTAATGTTTCACTTTTTGGTGATAAACGGTAGCTAAGACCACAGTAAATATTCTCATCCCAGAAGCAAGTGGGCAGCAGTATGAAGAGCCACGAAGCAGCCCTTTGTTACTGGCTAGCAGGTATTCTATGCCATTGCACAGCTCATCGAAATGAAAGAGAACAACATTTACATCTTTCCCCTGATCCTCTGAGAGGCTGAGATCTCACTGTGTTTTTCTGGGATCAGCAGAATGTTCTTTAAAGTACTTTTTTTCCCCTGTTCCCACTGTGTCCCTCACCACTCCTTTCTAGGATTTTGCTTAGAAGAAACCCCAATGTTCATGGTGAAGGCTTACTTTTGTGTCTTCCGGTTTTTGTTTTTGTTTTTTTGAAAAGAAAAAAAAAGTACTGAATAGTTGGCCAACTTGAAAGATGCTGGATGTGATTCAGATGGGGACCAACTTTTTGAGCAGGCAGATGGGAACAGATTAAGTTCTCATTTTGTTTCCCCTCCAGTTGTGAAATCTTGTGTCATCTCTCTTTATCCTCCTTGAAATATGAGAGGCAGTATGGCTGCAGGTATTGCTGTTGCCACTAATATCAGTGGGGAGGTGAATCTGCTCTAGGTTTCACTCTGAATGATAAAGCTGGACGTTTGACATTTCCTTTAAAGTTCAGTCTCGTACTCGGACCAGATTCACAGCCTAATTGGCATTGGAGATACCATGTTACTGGGCTGTACACACCCATGCTTTGGTATGGTCTAATTGGAAAAATATATTAATTGGCAGATGTGTTGACATAAAATATAAATTATACTTCTGGCTGGCAAGACCATGTAGAGGAAAAGGACACTGGCTGGGAATAGGTCAGAGATGACCTCAGCATGACCAGGTCAAAAGTTCACTGACATTAGCCAAGAAAGCTTGACTGAATGGCTCTGAGCTAATCCTGTCAACTGCCAACATTAGAAAACAATAAGGTGCCCAGATGCAGAAGCCAGTACCTCTACTGTGTGCATATCCTATTGCAGCTTGACCTGGAAACCCCCACTCAACCAAGACATTGAAACCAATCAGTCCATTCTAGACTCCACTGTCCATGTTGCAACTCCCATTGTCCACTAGGCTGGGAGAGCAATCAACTCACACCCCTTCAGGGAGGAAAAGGGAGTATATAAACCCTTGGTTTTGAGAAGTCAGTTGCAGTCAGATGGAATGCAAGACTCCACTATGTTGCTCTGAATCCTGAACTATCTGCCCTTAGACAGAAGTCTAAGTCACATTTCAAGCTCTTCATTACTCTTATGGAATGGTAACTATATAACCCCAAAAAACCCCAGCCTCTCTATGTATAATTTCCCCCCTCCCTTTCTCCTTCAGTTAGCTCTTGTGTAAATGCTTGACTGTATGTATCTTGTGTGCATGCACAAGTGAATTCCCCCAATAAATACACATTTTTAGTTTACTTTTTAATCTTTGGCTGGCTTTTGTGTGGTCTGACTCCATAAAAATTGGGTTAAAGATCTCGCTGGATTGCCCTGCCCTTCATTCTGCCAAGGCCAGTGCTCTGCTAATTCTTCCAGTCTTTGCATTTTTGGAGCAAATCAAGGTGTCCTCCAGTGGACCCCCAGAAGTCAAGATAACAACCAACCTCCAAACCTCCACTGCATAGCATAGTTGTTCAAGTTTCCATCTGATACTTGGTCAATCCAGCTTATAAGTCTCCATAGAACCATGAAACTCACAGTGTGATCTTGCAACATTCACTTTTTCTAGACAGCAGGAATGAGTAAAACATACCCTTCAACATTTTATAGATGAAGACTGGCATATGTGTGGCCAAGCACCTTCAGAGTATGGTCAAGATGGCAAAAAGTACTCACAGGGAAAAACGCACAACCTAGGAGTGGCAGCAACAAATTTCCTTTGCCTGAGTATACTGGGAGGAAAAGTGAGTATGGTGCAGTCTCCTTCTTTGAAAGTTTTTAAATAGAGGCTGGATGGCCATTTGTGGAGAATGCTTTGATGGTATATTCCTGCATGGCAGAGGGCTGGACTTGATGGCCTTGGTGGTCTCTTCCGATTCTATGATTCTAAGGCCATTTCCACACGGGGCGAGGGAATTGCCCTGCGCCGCTTCTTAACGGATCTTCTGGCAGTCCGGTCCAGTCCGGATTGAGAAGGAGCAGTGCGCGGTCATTGCTCCACACTGCTCTGGCATCCAAAATGGTGGCTTCTGATTGGTCGTGGGTCTCAACCAACCGGTGAAGCTCGCCAGCCTAAAGCCCGCCCTCAGCAGATCGCAGGCTCGCATTGGTGCGAGCCTGCAAATCTGCACAAGGGAGCAGGCTCATAGTAGCATGCTCCGTGCTTTTGAAAGACTGGAAAAATCAGGTCTTTCAAAAGCATGCTAGAGGACCACTTGGGGTTGTTCTAGAGCGGACTAAGGTGCGGATCTACGGTAAGTAGTCCAAGCTCAGTCTGCTCCAAGGTTCAGACATCCTCCGTGGAGGATGCACTGCACCATTTTAAATACCCCGTGTGGAAATGGCCTAAGGCATGAACAATTTTCAGTGCTCCCCTCCCCTCAATACTAGAAATATGAGCACTGAAGAAAAAATTCATTGTGGGTACAGATGTTTTTATTTTGTGGGGCAATGTCCTAATGTTGTCCTCCTTCCTTAGCAACACACTTAGTGCTCACCAACATATGATAATTTTTTGGAAGAGATGGTACAAGGGATATGCATAGAAATCCACAGAAAGAGCTCTATACTCCATGGGTCAGCTTTGTGAAGAAGATGTGGGAAAGGAAAAAAGGACCACTCTGAAGTGATGGGAACACAATTGTTTGCTAGGTCATTAAGGACAAAGAATAATACAACTATGACTAAGATGCTCTTAGGGTCTTATTTCCCTCCTCCAGAAAGCTTGTGCTAGGGTGGAATGAACTTTGTGGAGAGTAAAATACTAATGACTTGAATGACTGAGTCATCATGCAAAGCCCATGAATGCCTCCTTCATAGCCAGAGAATCATAAACATCTAAAGGTTATGTATGTTCTTTTCAGAGGTAATATCCAAACACACAAGCTTGGGCTGCCATATCTTCATCAGAGACAGGACATGCAGTTATTTATACTAGCAATTTGGGTACTGCATGAAGTGTTTTCTGCCCAAACTTTGCTATGGTTGAAAAGTGAACTTGGAGAAGTTACATTTTGAGGGCTACAACTCTCATACTCTCTAACATTGCACAGATGAAAACTGGGATGTGTGTAGCCATGCAATATCAGGGTGTGATCAATACAGAGAAGTTATAGTGAGGAAGAAAACATAAATAGGAAAGACTGCAGCAGTTTGCTTTTGCCTGAACTTTCCGGGAAGGGTGAAACTCCAACCCTTTTCTCTCTGTCCTATGAAGTTAATTGAATACAAATTACTTTGTCACTTTGAACTCTGTTTGCAACAACAGAGTTAGGCTGAGGACAAAGGGACAAAGTGGGAGGAGAAGAGAAAAACTGGGACATTTTAAAAGCAGTTGAGAAAGTAGGATGGCACAGGATTAATCGGGACTGTCCTTGCCAGATTGGGACAATTGCAAGGCATGAAATCTTAGGAGTTCCTCCAGCTAACTTGGGCTCTGGCTATATTTGCAGGGCCATTCTGGAAATTGTAAGTTTCAGATGTAACTGTTTCCAAGCACTGGTCAAGAGTCAGAACTTTAAAAGAACAAAGTAGAAGCTCTTGCTTCAGCAGAACTGGCCCTACTACTAGACAGTCCAAAAGGACTGAGTTGTTTGTTGCTCTGCCTCAGACAGAAAAATGTCTTGAGTTGGACCTGTGATGTATTGAGCAATGAAGGATAAGCAGGGCTGACAAGATGGAGGAAGCCAGTACAAATTACTGGGACTCATTCGCCTGGACATTATATGTACATTGCACACATTTCTGTCTTTCAGGCACAGCAGCCACAAATCCCATACTTTTTGATCTGGTGAGAGCAGGAAGAGAAGGTGTCCACCACACTCACAACCCTGTCCCAAACTTTTGGCATGCAGCAAAATGGCCTTGAATTGCACAACTATTTCCACAGGGATCTGTCTGTTGCAGATGTGACTGCCATCCATTCTTCCTGCTCTCAATTTTACAAAACAGGGCAACTGGAGAGAGTAGGATGTAAGGCAGGCCTGTAAAAAGGAAAAATCAAGCTCAAATCTGATAGGAGGACCTCCCTTGATAGAGTTGTGGGCCCCAACAATAATTGTAATGTTGTGGAAGCCTGGAGTGCTCACAAGAGGGTGTCCTCTTGTGACACTTGAATATACCCTCCAGCTGTCCTGATTGGGCTGAGACAATTCAGATTAATCTTCTATTGTACCACCTTTTCAGTCACTTTTAAAATGTCCCAGTTTCTCTCTCTTCCTCCCACTTTCCCCTTTCCTCCTCAGTTTACTTCAGTTTCTGCAGAATGAGTTCAAAGTGCAAAAGTAGTTTACTTTCAGTTAACTCAGCAGTGGGGAGGAAGGGGCAGAATCTTTTCCTTCTGAGTAGATGGAGACAAAAACAGAGTGCCACAGGCTCTTCTAGCTTTTATGCTCTTCCTTATGCTTGTCCTCTTGATGATACTGTGACATTGCTTAGCAACACATGTCCCTATTTTCATCTGTAAAATGCTGGAAAGTATGACTTGAGCCAGGCTTTATATAGGCAGGCCAGTCGCAAGCTTTATATAGGCCTGCCTCAATGTGTTCTGGCCAGTCTTGAGTTTATTGCTTAGCAGTATGGCTCTGGATCCTCTTCAGTCCCTGAGAAAGACTCTCTGGTGATTCTTGTCACATAGTGCTTCCAGAATGGGAATGGCTAGAGCTTATGGGCCAAGTACTTGCTTTGCATGCAAGATCCAACAAAGGGGCTGTATGGTGCAAAATTTTACCAGCAAAGCTACACTGGTTGCACCATTGTGCAATTAATCAAGCAACTCTCATCATATCCCCATTGCCCAATAGGCAAGGTCCAGTCCAAGTGTGCTAGGAATGCATGTGCATTCTCTTAAAAACCACAACTGCTTGTTCAGAGGTTGTGCTGGTGGAACTCTGCTTGTGCATCCATAATAAACATAAGATTTTTGGGTAAATGCTAAAAAATCATGTCTCATTTCACTAAAAGGCTGTGGCCCCTGGTTGTTGACCCTTCTCTTCCTTTGAAGGCCCATTCTACACTGATGTTGGCACCAACTAAAACACAGGTTGAGATCCTGTATCACCAGACATAGGCCATTTCCGCACTGCACTGTTGTAGTGCTATTATTCCACTTTCAACCTCCCAGGGAATCCTGGGGTTTGCAGTTTAGGGAGGGGCATGTAGACTTCTCAGTCAGAGAACTCTTTGTCCTCAGGAAACTACAAACCCCAGAATTCCACAGGATGCTGAAAGTGGAATAAGAGCACTATAACAGTGTAGTGTGGAAATGGCCATAGCTTCAATGATGGAGCTTGATTATTGTAGCTACTTCTGTTGATGTCACCCTTTAGAAAACTATCTCTCTTACACAAAGATTGAAAGGGAAATCAGATGAGGACATAAACAAAGAGTGGAAGATTGTTACAGATTTGGGTTGAGGGTAGACAGAGGGCATTACATTTTTCCTGATAACAATTATTATACAGTTAACAGTTAATGAAATATCATGTAGCAAGTAAAGTAGAGATATATAGCAGGAACTAACAGATTATAGATTATTAACATTTTATTGCGATACGTGATATAATAAATAGAGGGAATATCTATAATTGTAATCCAGAAAGGAAAGGAAGGAAAAACATTACATGTAACATTGCAGAAATTACTGTTTGTTTTATTTGTTGATATTTGAATAAAATTATATATATATATAAAAAAGAATACTATCTCTTAAGCCAGCTAAACTAAAGAGTTTCTGGGGAACTACAGATCAGGACATTGGAAAATGATAACTACCACATTCTCCCAATTACTTCAGGGTGTGATAGATGATGGCTCTGTGGTCGACGACTGTTTCAGGAACAGAGCCGGTGATTGACCAAACCAGCTTGCAAACATCCCCATCAGCTGAAAGACAAGTGAGACAGAGTTTCCCCAGCCAGCTCCAGAGGGAGAGGGACCCAGCAGTGATTTGGAGGAATTACAGTCACCTGTGCCCCTCAGCCCCCAGTCACGGAGGAGGCTGAAAAGGGTAGCTCAGAGGGAAACTGTATTGGCCAGATGAAGGAAACAATGAGAAGTAACATTTGTTTTCAGTGGGTATTTAAGTCTGTCAGCGTGGCTTGCTGTTTGCTTGTAGCAAATTACTACACAAGCCTCTTGACCCTTGTGCTCTGGCTCCCTCAACCCCCTGGATGGACTTTCAGCTTCCTGGACCTTTTGGATTAGACCTTGACTCGGCTCAGTGTTTCCATTAGTTGTTTGTGTTGGACACTCCATGCTGCCTCCTCTTCCTTCTAGGGCACGTACCTTCGTCTCCCTTTCTTTGCTGACAGAGAGGGACAGGCAAGGAGTTGGACTCTGACACAGAGCATGTTGAGACAAGCATCTGAAAAGACCCCCTTGGGGTCCTGCCACAGCTGCTTGTCTCAACATGCCCCACAATCAAGATAGTGCTGCAGTCATAATTTCCTATAAAACTGTTCTGTTTTTCTCACATCAAAATCCCATTTAGTCTTCCTATCCATTGAAATGCATGGTCATAAATGCATTTTGTGTATCCAGGTAACTAGAACATGTGACCCACAAAAGTACCAAGGGTTATTGGTCCTATAAAGACTTCCCTCTTCTCAGGCCATTTCCACACTGGATCGTTGACCGGCCGGCCGGCCACTCCCTAAACTGCAAACTCCAGGATTCCATAGGATGTTGAAAGTGGAATAATAGCACTATAACAGTCCAGTGTGGAAATGGCCTCAGTCTCTGCCCATCTTCATTGCCATTCCACTCTTTCTCCTTTCACCTCCTCTCTTTCAGCCATGTTCCATTTCTCCAGCAACAAGATGGTGAGTTAAGAATGAAGCTACTAGTTTTACCTAATCTTTTCATTAGCTAGTTAAGACGTAGGCTCTTCATGCATATGTAAATGTAAAAGCCATTAGTAAGTTTGTAACCTGATACTGACAGCCTTGTTTATTTTTGAGTCAGTTTCAGTTAAGGCAAGCAGCATGAGACTGAAGCATGCTTTATCTGCTACTATGCTAAGAGAAGGCTGATTCCTCAGTTTTAAGCTTTCACACTTTCCCCCCAAAGGCTAACACTCTGGAAAACTCTAACTCCCATACTATTAAAAATCATTTTTTTTTAAATTGCAAGCCACCTCCGAATCAATCTTGCCATGAAATCCCTAGGACTGGATCACCATAAGTCAGAATCAATGTGGAGGCACAGAGGAACAACAAATACATATTTTAATATACATAAATAAATAAATAAATAAATAAATAAATAAATAAATAAATAGAAGCAGTAACAAAGGGAGCAGGAGAGCTTATAGTGGATTCCTAGAGCCAGAGGAAAGTAACATTTTTGGCATATAACATAGAGTTGTCATTTGGAGTTGGCAGAAAATGATGAAGGGGCATCTCTCTTCTCCAGAGATGGTCCAGCTTTATTACAAGTACTGTGATGCCCAGAGGAGGGGAGACTCGGCCCATGACTGAGCTCTTTATTCTGTATTGTTAGTTGATTCTTTGATCCCTGCCACATCTTTGTTCCTCCCCTGGAGAAGTGAAGTTCTACTGATTGGATCAGGGAGTGGTGAAGGGCAGTATAAGAATCCTCATTTGATTAAATGCTTGCTGTGCCTACCTTGTATTTGGACCATTAAATGTATGCAACTGATGGGGAAGGGAATCCAGAACCTCCATTTTTAGATGAATCCATAGCCCATCTCTGGTTCTGAGTTGGTTCACACTGAGTGCTGGTCTGCTTATGAGGCTAAATCTTCTCACCAGGGGCCTTGACTGAAGACTTTGGCACCCTGGTTAGGCTGTTGGAGTGGAACATGAGAGATCCAGGTTCATGTTCCCATGCTGGGCCACTTATTTTTCTGCAGCTGGGTGTTCCTCATGGGGGTTGTTGTGAAAATAAACTAGGCAGAAAGAGAGCCTTCTGTCCCGCCCTGAGCTCACTTGGAGGAAAGTAGTATATAGATGGAGAAATGAATAAATACATTTCTCTAACAAGACCTCATCTACACAAATATAGTAAGTAATGTGCATACCCAGAGCAGAAAGGAAAAAATAAGTAACCCCGCCACTAGATTTTCCAAATAGCAAATCCAGTTGTGGAGTGCAGCCTTCCTGGTCTTGTATAATAATCCAGGCTACCATATTCAACTGCGATGAGTTGTCTCCTAGGCTTAGCCTTAATCCAGTGGCAAATGGTGATTTCAATGTCACGGAGAAGGGCTAGAAAATCAGTTATGGACTTTGCTTTTGACTTTAAAATATCTGTCCAAGGTGCTGAAACTATCTTGGGAGATTAGGTTTTTGCATGTAAGATAAACTCCTTTACAGTCCAGACTTTGGATTTTCCACCCCACTGGCAAAAAAAGGAATGAGTAGCCACTGCCATCATCTACCTAACTTCCCCATGGTAGCCAACAGCTTTGTACGGCCACTTGATGTGCTGCATTTTGCAGGGTGGTTACTGTGGACAAAACCGTATGTGCAGAAGCTGAAGACAGCCGACAAACGAGACTGATCCAAACTAACAATCTAGTGCAAGCTCTAGATGGCAGCACAGTGCCACAAGCACTAAGTTTAAATTATGAAACTACAAAAACTGCAAGAGCAGTTAAGCAGTGGAACACATTGTCTGGGCAAACTGCATGACTACAGACCTTAGAGGCTTATAAAAAGTTCTGTGGTTCATCAGGAATTACTCCAAAGTATAATAAGGAGGGGCAGGACTCCTTATGCATGAATATTCCACAGAAAAGAAGAGCTGGAACACACCTCAAGGCTCATCTACTCCCCTGATAAGTAGGCATTTGTTTTAAATCCTTCAATGAAGTCATGATTACAGCTGCCTTCAGTTTTCACTCACAACATCTACATTACCCAGTCTCCTCAAATAAGGGTCTGCAAAGCCATTCATTTCCCCATATCTTAAAATTTTTCTGGAACTGCTTTGTAACCAAGACATAGCTCACCAGCTGGATCTGTGATCTGTTAGACCTCAGCTAGTTTTGCCAGGTCAGGACTATTTCAGACATTAAGATTTCAGGACCAAAACTTGGGACCTCTTGTGATGTAACAGGAAGTCACAAGGGCCATGTTATAAGAGGCAGTCTTTGGGGATGTCATTAACATGATACTACTAGGCATCAATCACAGCTGCTCAGGGTATGCCATTCTAGTAATAATAATAATAAAAAATACAATGGTCCCTCCACTTTTCTGAGGGTTTAGCATGCAGAAATTGCTCTGATTAAATATATGCATAGGTCTTAGTTGTGCTGTTTTGTAATGGGTTTCATTCTCCACTGAAAGGCCTAATCATGTGTTGAATTTCAGAACAGTTATATGCCCATTATATACTGTACAAAAACCAGTTGGCTGAGACAGCAGATCAGGGACCGCCAAAGGATTGGAACAGAATTAGTCAAATGATGCGGCCTGTGTTGTCCTGACTAACTTGACAGTATCAGGTATAAGGAACACACAAAATGGCACCACCTTTTGGAGCTCAGCCTTGATTCTTTACATGCCTACTACAAGCAGGATAATGCAGCTAAGAAAATCTTTGTGGGAAGGAAAGGCAGCATCTCCTACACACTAGAAAACATTACTCACCTCAAGCTAATCACATAACATTTCAATACCACTAAGTGATAGTAATTAGTTTGTCAACAGAGTTTCTCTCTCTTTTTTCTTCACTCTCTTATGATCAGCTGAAGTCACAGTAAGGGAACTGGTACAGCCAACCCAGATGCTGGAAATTGCAAATGTAAGTATAATGACAAATTCCCTATGGACCTTTATACTTTTATTTTTGTAAAAATAATTGCAATCTTCACCCCTACTCCTTCCCACTTTAAAAGAGATTTGTACTTGGAATGGCATTCTAGATGCTTGAGTAAATTTCCCATCATAAGCGAACGCCAAAGCTAAAAACCAGTATTGTTCCTAAATAAAATGAAGCCAAAAAGCTCTAAGCAAGTTTCTAAAACATAAAGGAGAGTTTTATGGATATCATGGACTACCAAAAATACAAATATATGGGTCCATGAGCAAATCAAGCCTTAACTCTGCCTAGAAGCCAAAATGACTAAGCTGAAGCTATCATATTTTCAAGCTTTCGTATTTTAGGGTAACCAAGAGTGTTACAGCAAAAGGTGGGGGACCTTGAGGGCCCTCTCAACAGTGCCTGCATCTCAGTTATTAGCTCACAGGAGGCTGGCAAGAGGAGGGTAACAGCAATTTCTTTTCACCTGTGTATACCAGTACTAACTGTAGAGGTGACTCCAGTTAAAAGTCAAATGGAGTACTTCATTTGGAAATTAATAGACAGACACAAGAAATCAAGCAATCTAATTAACAATGCAAGGCTATTGAAAGAAAAGCTGAGAAAGGTTGAATAGAGAGAAATTTTGGGTGGAATGGGTGATATTTACTGGTCCTGAAGCAGAAGATTGAAGTGGAGTGGCTCAAACAAGAGTTTGAGGGCAACATGGCTGAATGGGAGTCTGGGTTGCAGTGTGATGCCCAGTGTGCTACATGCTGCAAATTACCCAGACTGGAGCTGGGGGTTTTGTGCCCTATTTCCTACCCTGAAGTGTGTTATTTGCTTTCTTGCAGACCAAATAAAGGGGTCCAGAACATGCTGATTGTCTCAACTTTAGGTGACAAAGCATTGTAGGAGTCACGACAGTCTCTTAATGTCTTGGTCAGGCAAAGTGAAGGTCTCTGTAGGATATGCTCCCAGCAGGGGTGCTTGACTGTTTCACTTGGACAGTTTCATCTTCTATTGTTTTTGGAGGTTGAGACATTGAGAGGATTATTCCAAAGCCATTAATGTCAGGGGTTTCCATCCAATCCTTTTGGACTTATGACCTAGCCATGCTGAAGTCATATTGATCTAGCACACAACTGCAGTAAGTGTTCTTCTACTGCATGTTTTCCAGCCATAAATATCTAGTATTATAAGGAAATGACAATTCTCACCAATTTTGCTATCAAGTAGGATAGTGAGGTGTTAGGGGTGATAACAAGAGATGATGTGAATCATTGGGAAAGATGATAGCACTCAGTAAAGTGAGAGGCAGTAGAAAAAGAGGAAGACTACACCCCAGGTGGTTGTTTCAATCAAGGAACCCACAGCTGCCTTGAGTATGCAAGTTCTGAGCAGGGCTGTTGAGGACTGGGGCTTATGTGGGTCTTTCATTTATAGGGCTGCCTTAAAGCAAAATCAATTTGACAGCAAGTAAAACAGCAGAGCCAGGGATGGGCAAAGGATACAGCACCAAGCCCCTTTTTGTAGCACAACCAGTTTTTTTTAAAGTTAGCATTATGGGTTTTTTCCCCCCAAGTTGGATGAATGTTCTGAATACCAATATTGTACAAGTGATAGCATTTTCTGCCAGCGGTCTTGCTTATTATCCTATTATGCAAGAAGAAATGAACAACGTCTGTCTCTCCAATCCCAGTGAATAAAATTATACAATGAAAATATTAACTAATAGTTATGCACCATCTGAGAATGTGTAGCTAACTAAATGAGAGACCATGCTAAAGAACTAATAATTTTTTTTCTGGTTATTTCTTTCCATAAAGCTCATTCTCTTGGGCTTTTTCCTCAAAGTTTCTAGCTTTATGTTAGTTCTCTCAGGGATGGAGAATAGACAATTTAGGACAAACAATTCAAAATGCTTGTATTAGTTCATAATTATTAGAATATGGTAGTTTAGTTAATTCCAGGGTGAAAAGATCAATGAATAAGAACCGTTTAGAAGGGACGGTTCTTATTCATTGCTGGTGCAGATCCTTTGTACTCAGCTGACTTCAATTGCTATAAAGTGAGTACAAAAGTAGTTTGCACTCAGTTAACACAAAAGGGGGAGGGAAAGGGGGCTGAATCTTGCATTTTCCAGTCAGCGCAGGCAAAAGCAAACTTCTGCATCCTCTTCTAGTTGTGTGTGTTTCCTCGCTAAAAATTTTAGACATCTTGACCACACATTGATTTTGCTTGGCTGCCTATGTTCATCTGAGAAATGATGGAGGGTACAGCAAGCTCAAGAAATCAAGGGGGGATATGGTGATGAGATTTTAAGGAAGAGAGAAAGGAAAAGCAACAAGGGAGTTTCCAATGGGATGGAAAAGAAAAAAGCCCCCTCCCCGTATGTACGTGTTATCTCCTCTCTGAAGTTTAGAACATAGAATCCTAGAAACATGGAGTTGGAAGAGACCACAAGCACCATCAAGTCCAACCCCTGCCATGCATCAAAGCATTCCTGATAGATGGACATCCAGCCACTGCTTAAAAACCTCCAAAGGAGGAGATCCCACCACACTCTGAGGCAGTGCATTCCACTTTCAAACTGCTCTTACCATCAGGAAACTCTTCCTAAGGTTTAGACGAAATCCGTTTTCCTAAAGCTTAAAGCCATTGCTCCATTTCTTAGTTTCTGAAGCAGTTTACTCCACTCTCCATATGACATCCTTAAATATTTCATGTTTAGACATAGCTATCATGTTGCCTCTTAAGTTTCTCTTCTCCAAGCTAAACATACTGAGCTCCCTAGCTTCTTTTCATATGGCATAGTTTCCAGGCCTTCTACCATTTTTGTTGTCAGGGTTTCAGGCAGGAGTCTTTCCTATGTCCAACTGGAGATCTCTAGCATTCCCTCCTAGTCTCCCATTAAAGGGCTAACAAGGGGCCCTTTCACATGGCTCAGTTACAGCACTTTGATTCCACTTTAACTGTCATGATAACAATTCATGGCACCCTGAGGTCTGCAATGTGGCAGTGAATCAGAGGAGGTCTTTGCAGTGGTGTCATCCAAAACAATTAACGATCAGTTCCAGCACCATCTCTTCACATATATCCCACTCTCCACGGCTCCGGAAGATCCAGTCCTTTCCTCTCTCTGACCCTCTCACCTTTCTGTTCTCCTCATTTACTCCAGGCTCTGACTCTACCTCCCCTTCGCTATTTCTGGCCCCCCTTTTATCTTCTCTACTCTCCATGTAACAATTTTAACAATGGTTACAGGTGAACTCTTGCAAACTGGCTGAATGTTATTGTTGGACCTCTGGCTGAGAATTCTAAATAGCCCTCTCTAAACTCTAGATCTCAGGATTCCATAGGAAGAAAAAATGAAATGCACAGATATAGGATGGGGGACACCTGGCTTAAAAATAGGACATATGAAAGGGATCTAGGAGTCTTAGTAGATCACAAGCTGAACATGTCAGTAGTGTGATGCTGCAGCTAAAAAAAGCCAATGCGACGATTCCACGTGACATCAATGGAGTATAGTGTCAAGATCAAGGGAAGTAATAATACCACTCTATTCTGCTTTGGTTAGACCTCACCTGGAATATGGTGTCCAGTTCTGGACACCACAATTCAAACAGGATATTGACAAGCTGGAATGACCAAAATGGGGAAGAGTCTGGAAGCCATGCCCTATGAGGAGCAGCTTAGGGAGCTACGTATGTTTAGCCTGATGAAAAGAAGGTTAAGAGGTGACATGATAGCCATGTTTAAATATTTAAAAGGATGTCATACCAAAGATGGAACAGGCTTGTTTTCCATTGCTCCAGAGACACAGAGCAATGGATTCAAACTACAGGAAAAGAGATTTCAGCTAAACATCAGAACTTCCTGATGGCAAGAGCCACTCAACACTGGAATATGATTCCTTAGAGTGTGATGGAATCACCTTCTTTGGAGGTTTTTAAACAGAGCCTGGATGGCCATTTTCTAGTATTCCTTTGAGTTTGTGTTCTTGCCTGGCAAGGGGTTGGACTCAATGACTGTTGTGGTCTCTTCCAGCTCTGTGAGTCTATGATTCTATAACCATAGTTATAGTGCAATCTGAAAGGGACCCAGGCCCAACACTGTTTAGCCTCTGAAATCAAATGGGATTGGGGAGTTCTCATGGAGTTATAGTACTTTCAAACCATTATATCTAGTGGCAACTGAGCAGCATTTAAGCAAGAAGAAACTGGTGTGTGTGTGCATGAGAGAAAGAGGAAGCTTCTAGCCATAAATCAATAGGGCTGGAAATGATTATACCATGAACACAAAAACAGGTGCAAAGTTTTGGTTCAGCTGTAATCTATAAGCAAGTAGAAAGGAGCTAAGAAAACATTTGTGGGAAGGCAGAGTAGCTCCCACACTTAGGCAAACATTAGTCACTTTGACTCTGTATGAATTTTCATTATTTCCTTTATAAACATCTTTAAAATCTCCCCTTTAAAAAAGCATTTGTTCTAATTACTGTAATTCTAATGGGGAATCCAGCAGCTCTGGTCTGCCATCACTTGGACCAGGAAAAAATGGCCAAATATTTTAATTGTTCAACAGATGGATAGCGCTGCTCTGGTGAGAGTTGCCAGCTTTCAAGCCTTTTACCGAGAGCTTGAAAAAGTTGCTTTTTTGGACTGCAGCCCCCAGAATACCCTCAACCATAATGGCTAGGGGATTGTGGAAACTCCCCCTGCCCCCAAAAGGAACTTTTCCAATCTCTGATTTTATCAGCCCATCTGAGATTGTCGAGAGCTGAGTGCAGTCTCCTGAATAAAAACATTGAGATGATCTTGGATTGTTTTCCCAAACCAATCTGAGGCCATTTCCACACGGGGTAAAACCCCGCGTTGAGACGATCCGAGATGGAGGTCGTCCACACCGCGGGGCGATCTAGTGCGGTTGGAAAATGTGAGGCTCCACACCTCCAACCGCTCTAGTGCAGCCGCTAGGGTGGCGCTGCGAGTTTTTTAAAAACCACCTTCCCAGGTGGTTTTTACGAAACTCGCCCGCACTAATCTGCCACTGCTCCCGGTGTGAATCTGCCCGGGGGCGGGCTTCCGGCTGGCGCGCTGCCCTGATTGGTGGAGCGCCGCCGGAAGCTGCCAGCCGCCATTTTGGGTGCCGCCAAACGCCGCCGAAATTCAGCGGCGTGTGGAGCGGCGGAGCCGCACTCCCCCCAGGGACGGAGCAAAACGCACGCAGGTAATCTCCGCCCCTGTGTGCGCCGCCCCGTTTCGGCTCTGCACGTGTGAAAAGGGCCTGAGTCTCAGGGCCCTTCCGCCCTACACTGTTATGGTGCGATTATTCCACTTTCAACATCCTGTGGAATTCTGGGGTTTGTTGTTTACTGAGGCCAAAGAACTCTCTGGCTGAGAATTCTAAATGCCCCTCCCTAAACTGCAAACCCCAGGTTTCCATACGATGTTGAAAGTAGAACAATAACACTATCACAGTGTAATGCGGAAAGGCCCTCAGAGAAAGACCCTGCTGGATTCAGCTGCAGGAGCAACAAAGGTAAAGTGATAAAGATATTCCTTCATTCCTCCACAGGGAAGGGCCTCTTCTTTGTTCTTCTTTGTTGTTGTCTTTGCTGTTTCATGGTGGCTTCCATGACACTGGATGGTGAATCTGTGGTGGGGTTTAATCAAAAACTCTCAAGAGGCTGTCCATAAATATCTTGTTTTAGCTTTATGAACTGCCTCGGGTCCCACCTTGGGAGAAAGGCAGCATATAAATGGAATAAACTAAATAGTCCAAGCTACTGCACATCAAATAAGTTTGACTCCTCAGATAGCTCCTTTAGAGCTGAGGCTGAAACCCAGACTGGATTCATTGCTTCACTGACATAGAAGCCACCAGCCGCTGCTGCCACTGTCTCTCTTTTCTCATGTTCAACATGATGCATTTTCTCTCCAGTGAACAGGGCAAACCAGAAGTGACTCTCCAGTCAGGATTTCAATCCAAGTTGGAAAAAGAGCTGGAGGTTTATAAAGCAAACCTTTCCTTTACATTATTAATGGCTGAAGTTCTCTTCTGATCCTTGCCTGGGAGAACTTTGTTGATAATTTGGGGTCAGTAACCAGGATTTCTTCAACTAATCAAATATTTCAAGGTGGGAGTTGTTAAAAAATGCTGCCTCCTGGAGCTCTGGTGAGTCTGTCTTCCTGGAACACCTCTTAAATTCATCATCAAGTCTAACAGATCCCATGAACTGATTCTCCAGGCAAAAACTCAACAGGCTCTCCTCTCTAAATGGGCAGAACCACAGACCAGGGCTCAGATCCAACATCATGTTTGTGTAGTGTAAATCTATAATCATGTGATTACACACAGGTTGTCCTACATCACTACTCTGCTGAATATAAGTGTTGTTAAAACATCTGCATTTCTGCCAGTGTGCCTGCTTATTGTCTCAGGGTGCAATAAGGAATATGCATTGGCTGTTCCTGTAATCCCAATGAATTTGGGGGTGCACTGAAAGCACGATCCAAATAATTGCACATCTTCTGAGAATATGTAGCTGCATGTGCAGTGGTTATACTTGTAGAAGTTCCTTTATGCAATTGTGAATTGAATATCCAAACTGTGAAATTGTGAACTGGGGATAGAATCATAGAATCATTAAGTTGGAAGAGTCTACAAGGCCCATCCGGTCCAACCCCCTGCTATGCAAGAAAACACAATCAAAGCATTCATGAGAGATCATCAATACTGACTGCAGAGAGGCTCCAGTTAAACAGAATATTTTATTTGAAAGCAACAAACACACATGAAACTCTAAGAACCATACAAGGTCAGAAAGTAAGGATAGAGATAAAAATTGGGGGAAGAGGGTGCTAGTTACCAATCTTGGAGAAGAAGGATGAAGTTGAGAGGCTCAGATAGCATCTGAGTGTAGCATGGACAAACAGCAGTCTGTGTGCCATGTATTATGCCCAAAATGCTACAAGTTGCTGGGGCCAAAGTTAGGGTTTAGATACCCTTCTTTCTATCCTGAAGGGGTGATCTGGCAAAGCCTTAAATTTCTTTTCGTGAGACTAACAAATAAGTGGTTCTGAAATAAGTGATTACTTTGACACCAGAGTGACAAAATTTATGAGAATTGTGATAACATCTGGAACTCTGGACTGGTGGGGGGTGTAGGAAAGCTCTTCATAGGATGGGATCAAAAGGGATAGTCTCTGATTGTCTTATCTGGACCACTCTGGAAATACAAAGATCCCAGCTCAATGAAGAGATTAGCTTGAACCTCTTTTATGCTACAGTTTTCCACTAATCCTCTTTGAAATTATGGCCTGACCCATACTAATTTCCACCCTACACTGTACTAGTGCTATTATTCTACTTTCACCATTCTGATGGAATCCTGGGGTTTGCAGTTGAGGGAGGGGCATTTAGAATTCTCAGCCAGAGAGCTCTTTGGCCTCAGTAAACTACAAACCCCAGAATGCCACAGGGTGTTGAAAGTGGAATATTAGTGCTATAACAGCATGGTGCAGAAATGACCCAAGTCTCAGGTCCACATGACCTCTTCCAGTCAGTATGCCTTTGATTCATTTATTTCCAGCCATGTGAAAAAGCACACCACACAAAATGAGGGTATAGGAAGTTAGTGCTACCCTAACTTCCTAAAACACAAAATATTTCTGAAACCCCTCCCCAGACAAACTGTAATAAAAGTTAAAAAAAAAACTATTCTGCCATTACAAATCCAGCTACTGATGTTAACCACAAATTATTGCATTATTAGACTACTTATTTCTTAAAAAGTCCATAAATAGTTTCCAGTCTTTCTCAAAATCTTCAGTTGGCTTAGCCTTTAAAACCCATGTTAATTTGGCCATTTGGGCTAACTCAACAATCTTAACCATCTGACCTTCCCCAGGCTAGTTGTTTATCAAATCACAAACTGGAAATTGTGTTTGAGGCGGTCCTGAGGCAGAGGCAGGAAAGCTGAAGTATGGGAGGAAGATAGCCCCAGAAACAGTTACAAATGAAATGGAATTTATTTCCATACTTAGCAACACCATCCAAGAATGCACAGTTATATGGCTGTAATCCTGTTGATTGATCCATACTAAGGTACACCCATTGAATAAATTGTTCAATGGTGAATCAACATGTAGATAAATCCAATTTATTCAATGGCTGTACTTTAGTTGCAGAATCAGTGTGGTGTAGTAGTTAGAGCATTGCATTAGAACTTAAGAAACCAAGATTCAGATTCTTCCTCAATCACTTGGCAGGTCACACTCTCTCAGCTAACAAGGAGGGCAATGACAAACCTCCTCTGAAGAAATCTTGACCACTATGATGAAGTCACCTTGAGTCAGAGTCAACTTAAAAGCACATAACAACCTCTAGCAAACAGAAGTGATATCATGTCACTTCCAGATTTGCTTTTTGGCCAACAATGCCCATGTGGGAGAATTTGGGATGGCTGCAATCCAACCTCAGCCACCATATATTTATGTCCTCTTGGGTCCTTTTGGAGGGCACTTTTTGACTTGAGTTTTTTTTAAAAAAAAATTCAATCAAGATCTGCCTGTCTTGGAACATACACTTTCTGCACCTGAGCTTTACCACCATTTTGAGTGCCTGCTAGGATGATATGCCTTCCGAGCCCTATCTGATTTACATTATTTACCTCCCTGTTAGGATATGAGAAGGCTAAGGAAGAATCAAGGGATTGTATTGGCTTGTAACCTGTGGTATCTTGGAACCTGACCCACTGTGTAAAAGTAGCTGTGAATATTTAAGCCCATGACATTTCATGTTTTTATCGCTAAGGTTGAAAACAGACATTTCAAGACTGTATGCAACATAGTGTAAAAGAACAGTTCTAAATTGCCTCATTTTCATTCACTGGTGCATTGCCATGGCCTTGGATGTCTATGAAATGAAAGAAAATTTTGCCACATTTTCTTCTTCTTCTTCTATTTGTTAATATTGGACTTCAGAAGTTTGCTTTTTCTGTGGGAACAATGCAAGTTTAAATCGCTTGGGTTTTTCTGTATCTCTGTTCCACTTGCTTTGATGTATCCAGAGGCTAATGTGGAATAGAAGTGAAATATCTAGCTAGGTCTAGTGGTGCAGTGGTTAAATGCTGGTACTGCAAGCCACAACATTGAGAGTTCAATCCTGCAGGGCTCCAGGTTCACTCAGCCTTCCATCCGTCCATAGGTAGGTAAAATGAGTACCCAGCTTCTTGGGAGCAATTAGCTAATACATTGTAAACCGTTTAGGGAGTGTTTCACACTGATAAACAGTATAGAAATGTAACTGCTATTGCTATTGCTAGGTCTCTGTTTCATTATACTTAGGCCATGTCCGCAGTACACTGTTATAGTGCTATTATTCCACTTTCAACATCCTATGGAATCCTGAGGTCTGCAGTTTAGGGAGGGGCATTTAGAATTCTCAGCCAGTGAAGTCTTTGGCCTCAGTAAACTACAAACCCCAGAATTCCATGGAGTGTTGAAAGTAGAATAATAGCATTGTAACAGTATAAGGCAGAAACGACCTTTGAGCTGAACACCTGAAATCAGAAGGATGAATTAACCATTCCTGGCTTAAGTCCCATTGATTTCAATAAACCTACTCCCATTGGGTCATGAAGTGTGGACCCAACTTGCCATGTTTAAAACAGCAAGGGAACACAGACTTTGAGTTCATATTTAACTGTATAAATTCACTTGAATCTGAGCACCTTTTCTTCATTTTGAGTGAGCTGACTGCTTGAAGAGCTCAAAGGATTAATGGATGCCAAGTGCTTATTAACAGTACTGTTACTAACAAAGAACTTCTTTATTATTTCTGTTGGGTTTTAAAAGAATAAATAAATGCATTGCCTGCATTACATGCCAAGGAGAGAAAAAAAGAGCCTAGTGGGAGAAATTAATTTATTCACTGTGATCTGCGTAAAATCTTAATCCGAGTCACAGTGGGGAAACTGATCAGGTTCTCTACGAGCATCTCTGCTTTATATGCTGCTATGCTTTCATGAGAAGAATTGCCAACCTACTTAATTTTTATTTAAAACAGATGTTTCTTCCCCCTCTTCCTGCCAAAACAAGATGCCAAAATGTAAAGTCAATAGTAGGAGTTTGAAAACAAAAACAAAACAATCCCGAATCATAGAAATGTAGAGTTGGAAGAGACCACACGGGTCATCCAGTCCAGCCTCCTGCCATGCAGGAACACCCTCAAAGCACTCCCGACAGATGGCCATCCAGCCTCTGTTTAAAAGCCTCTAAGGAAGGAGACTCCACTACACTCCAAGGCAGCACATTCCACTGCCGGACAGCCCTGATTGTAAGGATGTTCTTCCTGAGGTTCAAGTAGAATCTCCTTTCCTGCAGCTTGAATCCATTGCTCCTTGTCCTGGTCTCTGGAGCAGTAGACAACAAGCCCTCTCCTCCCTCTACATGGCATCCCTTCAGATATTTAAAGATGGCTATCATGTCCCCTCTTAACCTTCTCTTCTGCAGACTAAACATACCCAGCTCTCTAAGTCTATCCTCATAGGGCATGGCTTCCAGGTCTCTTGCCATTTTGGTTGCCCTCCTCTGGACTTGCTCCAACTTGACCATGTACTTGGGGTGCCCAGAACTGGACACAGTATTCCAGGTGAGGTCTAACCAAAGCAGAGTGGAGTGGTACCAGTACCTCCCTCGATCTAGACACCATACTCCTATTGATGCAGCTGAGAATTGCATTGGCTTTCTTGACTGCTGCATCACACTGGTGACACATATTCAGCTTGTGGTCCACCAAGACTCCTAGATCCCTTTCACACGTACTGCTATCCAGCCACGTGTCCCCCATCCTATATTTCTGTATTCCATTTTTTCTACCTAAGTGTAGGACCTTACCCTTCTCTCTGTTGAATTTCATTTTGTTAGCCTTGGCCCATGATTCCACAGAAGTAAAGTCAAAGGTTTTCACAGCCGAAATCCACAGGTTGGTGTGGGTTTTCCGCAATTTGAGGCCATGTTCTATTAATGGAACACGGCCTCAAAGCCTGGAAAACCCACAACAACCTATGGATTCCACAGAAGTTTTTTTTAAAAAAAACCTGTAAAAATGACATACTGTGGCTGGAATCCTGTTGGTGTATAAGTATCAGGGCACACAAATTTGTAGTCATTTTTGCAATTAACATATCCATTTCACAATTGTGTAAGCAGAGTTCTACAAATGTAACTGTTTCACGTGGGCCTGTAGTCTCAGCTACAATGCAGACATTGAATCCAAAGGACTGACTTAACTTGTGAAATCACATCATTCAACTATGGGCCTTTCTGCACTACAGTGTTCCACTTTCAACATCCTATGGAATCCTGGGGTTTGCAGTTTAGGGAGAGGAATTTAGAATTCTCAGCCAGAGAGCTCTTTGGCCTCAGTGAACTACAATCCCCAGAATTTCACAGGATGGTGAAAGTGGAATAATAGCACTATAACTGTGTAGTATGGAAAGGCTCTTTGTTTACTTTCCAGCAGGAAATGCTCCTCTCCATTTTCAAAATGATCGCTAAAACTGCTTCTGCAGGGGCTTGTTATAGACAGCAGGCCCAATGGAAGGACAACGCTGTAGGTTCTCATAGGCCCTGTTACCTGCAGCCTAAAATCTTGACATGTATTGAATGTGCCCCATTTTATAGGTGTCAAAAGCAAACTAGCAATTGTTGGTAAAGTAATCAAAAACTGTAGTTTCCAAGCTTATCTTCAGTTCAGGATTTATTCTGTACAGGTGTTTTTGCACAGAAAACAGCATTTTCTATATAGAAACTAATGTGAAGAAATGTTTTCTCTGCAGAAATGGTGTTTTCTGCACAGAAAACCATGTCTTCTGTTCAGCAGACTTTTTGTGTGTATGCAGAGCTACAAATGTTTCAACCCATCTAAGAGTCTCCCTTCTCAGGATTTTCTGACCCTTGAGAAGCTCATTTTTTTCAGGGGGGGTATTTTTTAATATTCTTTCCATCCTTAATATATTGCAATTCTGGTTAAATTGTAAAAGCCATTCTGAGTTTGCATTTGTACATCTTCAGTTTTATGCAAATAAGTATCCTTTCCCCCTCCTTTCCTTTCATTTCCTTTTGGTGACAAATGCAAATATTTTGGTGATAAGTGCTCACTGTGTTGACTTCAGACTTCTCCAAAAGATGACATCGACTATTCAGTGTCACTATTAATTTTTTCCAAAAAGGCACCAGATATTTCTCTTCACCAGGCATCCTTCCAGATACTTGAACAAATCTCTTTTATGGCAGTAAGTGAAGGAAACCTGTGTGAGCTGGGTGTTGCTCAGTGAAGGAATTCTTACTTTAACCACTCACTCTTCAGTTTTAAAGATGAATGAATCTGTCAGATTCACTTTTGCCCACGTTTTATTTTTGTTTAAGGGTCTTTCCACACTACATTGTTATAGTGCTATTATTCCACCTATGGAATTCTGAGGTTTGCAGTTTAGGGAGGGGCATTTAGAATTCTCAGCCAGAGAGCTCTTTGGCCTCAGTAAACAACTAACCCCAGAATTCCACAGGATGTTGAAAGTGGAATAATAGCACTGTAACAGTGTAGGGTGGAAATGGCCTTGATACACTCCTATTTTTTTTTTTTTTAAAAAAAAGAGAACCAAATTTCTCAGCAATAGGAACTGGCCTGATTCAAAAGGTACAGCACTTCTAATTATTGGGATGGGAACAGGGGGAGAGATCATATTGGACTTTCCTGTCATGTAACAAGTGGGCAGAGAGAAGTGCCAACCTTAATTCTGTAGCACACACATTGGGCATAGATTTTGTATCAGGAGATGGTAGAGGCAGAACTGCACCTTGTTTCCCATCTCTTAAAAAAATCATTTTAATGAGACAGTAGTTGGGTGTGTTTTTTGGGAAGAGGAAGGTGTTGTCATTGTGTGAAAGAAACAGCAAATCCTTTCCTCCACAATGCCAAATATGTCCCCTTAAAACAAAAAGGGGGGAAAGGCAAAAATAGCCACTCAATGAAAAACACTTATAGATTAGCACAGATAGCTGCGCACAGCTCTGGAAGTGTGCCTAGCAGCAGAGAACACCTTTAGCAGCACAAGCACTAAGCCAGTAACACTCACCAAAACCCAAGTTGCAGTCTTCCAATATGGAGGCTCTTTAATCTTTGTTACAACATATATACAGTATTTACAAAGTCTAGATGGTAATCCAGAATATCAAGCTTGCTCTCTCCAGCAGACACACATATGTACAGTGTTGGCTGGGATTGTGCTACCTTTATACAGACACCTAGCCAATCCTGGTCCACCCTTGTATTGTCTGCACCTGGTGCTCATCAGCCTGACTCAGCACAAACTCAGGTTGAGTCACATTCCTTTCCCCAGGTGCACTTAACAGTTAAAGCAATTAAAGCAACATGACCTTTACACTAACTTTAGAAAGTATTTTCTAGAGGTTTAGTCAAACCATCTCTGACAAAATATATATACATAAATATATATGGATGTATGCAGATATAAGTAGGACATATGTTTGCTTATGTCAGTAACACCAGGATAGAAAGCCAGCCTTTAAAATACTCAAAACCATCTGCCTGGATAGGTGAATCTGTCCATTTTACTTTCTATGACCTTCCTTCCTTCTTCCTCAGTCTGTGTCTCAAAGTGGAATATAAAAGTTAAAACAGAAGTTTAGGTAAATATATGAGACACACTCCAACAAAGAGCAAATAGGAAGTAATTGGAGAACAATGAAAAAGAAAGTACAGGAAAACAAAGACAGACTAAAATATTATCACAAGGGTTGGAAACGGGGAAACAAATATATCCTGCATATATTATAGAATTTATTATTTGTTTGGTTTAACTTCTTAAAATTTAAATGGTGTAGTGTTTATTTAAAATGCTGATCTAATCCAACTTAACAGAAATAACAATTTTCATTCCTATTGATAGGAAATGTATTGAATTTAAATATTTATATTTTATTATAAAAAATGGAAGAAACAGATGCAGCTAAAAAAATCCTGATAGCATACAAAGTGTTAAGTATGGAATTAAACTATCAATATAATCAAAAGCAGTTAAAAGCTTAACTGTTAAAAAAATAGTATAAACTGTACAGCACAGGATAGTGACCTTTCAAAAATGTTTTGAAACAAAGAGGCGGTGATGTGGACTCGAGTTGGTAGACTCAGATTCAAGTCGGACTTAAGTCACTTCAGTGACTCGACTTAGCCATAAATGATGCACTGACTTGACTTGACTCGAGACTTGCATATTTTTAATGACTGACTTGCTGTCTTTGGTTCAGTAACATAACACATTGATCCAGCAACCTTATGACTTTGAACAATGCCTCCATCTCTTTTTGCCTACTAGTCACATGACAATCTCTCTCAAGCCCAAAATGTGGGCACATTTCTCAGAGGTGAACAGCAAACAGGTTAGACTTGAGGCAGGCTTGACGTCTGCTCAGCAGCCTGTGCCCACTGTATATTGGAGGAGCCTTCTAAAATGTTTTCTAAGTGCAAAAGACAAGACTTGCCCCCAGAGTGCAGGGTGCATTTCTCAGAGGGGAACAGCAAATGTGTTAGGCAAGAGGCTTGAGGAAGAAGGATCCTTCCTTTTTAAAGCTTTTGAATCTTCAATAATGGAGAGTTAGATGGGACCCTATTCCCCACATCCAAAGCTGCAGGTGGCAAAATTGCAAAAATGTGGAGAGCTGAGTCTGCTTAAATTGTTAAAACTGAATTTATTTCTTCCTATCCATTAATTCTGGAATTTTGTTTGGGGTATAAAGTTGGCTTTCATACTTGAGACTTGACTTGAAAGCATCTTCAAAGACTTGAGACTTGACTTGAAAGTAGAGACGTGAGACTTGACTTGAGACTTGGAGTAAAAGACTTAAATGTATCGCTGAAAAGAGGTCTTCGCTCTCTGCAAAAAGGTAGCAAAGAGGGCACCAGTTGAACTTCTCTTGGAAGGGAGTTCTAGAGTCTGAGAAACAGCCACTGAGAAAACTTTCTCCCCTGTTCCCACCAAATGTACCTGTGAGGGTAGTGGGACAGCGAGAAGGCCCTCTCCAGAAAACCTCAAGACATAGAGAGTCTCATATAGGGATATATAGTCCTTTAGACCACCTGGGCCTGAGCAGAATAGGGCTTTGCTGGTCATAGCCAGCACTTTGTGCTTGGAAACGGGCTGGCAACCAATGGATTCGCAGCAAACAAGGGATTAAATTTCTTTTAATCTCAAATTCTTTCCATCACATTTATCAAGACATTTCTGAACTTTAGAAAGTTCTAACTAAGAATTCTCAGCCCATCCTAGCCCAGTTAATGTTGGCCCAAAGGGACAGGCCATCTTTCATTAAGACACCATGGTATATTAGACTGAGGGAGGAATCAAGTCAACCATAGCATGTGTTGCTCAGAGATATTGCCAAAAAAGATAGATACAAATTACACCACAGAGCTTTGACCAAGTCAGCCTGTATTAGTCATCCAGTAAGGCAAGGTTGAAAACACTACTTGCCAGAGTTTGGTATACTACTTTAGAAAAGAAACTAGTTACTACCCTGATGAACAGGTTCTTACTTGTTATTGTTGACGTAGTCTGATAAGGTAACTATTGGAGTTACTCATTACTCATGAGGTACTATTGTATCATTGAAACTTACAAGAAAATGCTCTCTACCTCCCCCAGGTGTTCACTTCAGATATTGCACCTTGGAATTTCTGAGAAAATTGAGAAGACAAGGGAAGGCAATTGTTCCCTATCATTTTCTCTCCATCCAGATGCCTTGAAATACAACCACCTCACACAATCTAATTGAAGTAAGGATTTCCATTTCTCTAAAATATCCAATTACTGCTGCATTTCAGCATGAAGACATTTCAAGTAGCCTCTTTGTTGGCCAACCAGACTGGCAAGGCAGCCATCTAACCCCAGCATGTCCACATGAACACACACAGACTCTAACTTCCTTGTTTTCTTGTGGAAACTCTCTGCTGGGCAGAACAGAGGGGAAAAAAGAAAAGGCAAGCTAATTTTAATTTTTTTTAAAAAAAAATTATGCCAACAAATCACTACATCTCCTCATATTTCTCACACACTCTCCTTTTTCCTTCCTTCTTGCCTGTGGCATGCTGCCCTTATCCTCTTCTTTTTCTAGATAGCTGTGCAACACCCCACAAAGAGGCAGCATGAGGCAATACCCATGTGACCTTTCATTTTCCCTCTTCCATTATTCAGACTGTTTCAGAGCATATCTAGTACAGAGTAACAGGCAGAAACTCCACTACATTACACTGAATTAGGGAATTATAGGGAATTATAGCCTCGGATATTTCGGGACAAAAAAAGAATTCCACTGCAGCTCACTACTGCAGAAAGTAAATAGTTATCAACTTAACTCATTAAAATCATGCTTTTTAAAAGTAACACATTAAAAACTAGGTCTAGCAATAGCATAGAAGCTATGGTCCAAAAAATTACACTTCCAGGCTCTGCCAGAGTATGAATGCTGTAAACCTATTTATGAAACCATGAAACACCTCTTATCTGAAAATGACTCAGGGCAGGCATTCAATAGATTTGATTTGGAGCATGTTGTTTTCACCATGGTGACGGCTCTTAATCACTATAAAAACGTTAATGAGGTATCACTTATGTTGGCAATAACGGGGCTATACAAAAAGGCCTCCCGGGTCTTCCATTGAAGCATGTGGTTGACAATATTGGAGGAATCACAAAGCAAATGGAACAGAAAATTGAACAGGCTGGCAGATTTTCTGCAGCGATGTGCTGCCACAGGCTTGGGATACAGAACTGGAATATAGTCTGGCTTGGGTCCAGGTTATCTGAAGGACTGAATCTCGATTTATGAACCCATTAGAGCTGTAAGATCATCTGGAGAGGCCCCTCTCTCTGTCCCACCATATTTTCAGGCTTAATTCGTAAGAAAAAGGAGAGGGCCTTCTGAGTGGCTGCTCCCAGACATTGGAACTCTTTCCCTAGAGAGGCCAGGATGGTCCCATCTGTGTTCTCTTTCCATAGATAGGTCCATCAGCCTTTTTCAAACAGACTAGAGTTGGGCTTTTAATGCTGTGTGGTACTGTTTTAAAGATTTGTATAGAGTTTCTTACTACAATTTGATGTTTATAAATTGTTTAATTGATTTTTCAATCTTCTATTTATACTTTTATTAATGCTTTTGTATTATTTTTAATTTATATTGTTTTAAATATAGTGTTAGCTGCCTTAAGTCCCATTATCAGGGAAAAGGTGGGATATACATTTTACTAGGGTTGGGCCAACTGAATCTTCGGATCCTTGACAGGGATTCAAGATTCGGGAATCTGAATCTCTGTGCCAAAATAGGCAAACCGAATCTTTCGAATCTGCCACCCAACAGTTTGTTGGAGACTGGGATGCCTGAAAACCTGGGAGACCAGGACGCCTGAAAACTTGGGAGACTAGACACACAAGGGGGGATGGCAAGTAGGTGAATTTTTCCCTTGGAGTAATAATGGCCTTTGCTAACAATTTCACAAATTACATCTAGGGTTGTATTCTAAGACTGAACATTTCAGCACTTGACTGGAAACTACAGGCTTGAGATTTCAAGGACAGCTGAAACATTCCTTTGCAGAGCTCACTTGCAAATTTCTTTCAGATACAATTCTGAGGTTTCTAGTTTTACAAGGCGTCACAGCCTTCTCTGCCAAAGTGTGCTGGTGCATCATCAAACTACAAACCCCAGGATGCCAGAAGGAACTATGCAAAGAAAAGCCAGTTTTGACCTGGATTATCTCTCTACTGTAGTATGTGGCCCTGTTTACACAGGCAGGAAAATGTGGGATTAATCCACATTTTCCTGCCTGTGTGCAAAGGGCCTTCGTGCCATTTTCAATCTGGGGAGATCCTGAGGCAAAACTATGACAATTGTCCTGGCCAGATTTCTTCAGAGGGAGGTTTGCCTTTGCCTAGGCTTTTGCTAAGGCTGAGACAGTGTGTCTTGCCCAAGATTATCTTTCTTCCCCTTGCTTATTAAACCCTTTTTTAAAAAAAGGATTTGAAAGATTCGAGATTTATGAGATTCATGGATTCCCAGAAGCTTCCAGGGATTCGGATCCAGAAAATTCTGGATTCATCCCATCCCTAAATTTTACTTATTTACTTACTGCATTTGCATACCACCTTTTCCCAAATGAATTAAACAAACAAAAAACAAGCATCAAATCCTTCTTGAAAGTATTACACATCACTCCCTGTGGTGGAATGTTTTTCACTTATAATAAAATTAGATATTAAGCAGCAAATGTTTTTCATTCAGGGATGTATTGATAGCATTGCCACAATGAAATCCTGAGCAACAATTCATGCTGAATGGATCCCAAGAAGCATAATATCTGAACTCTGAACAAAGCATGGGAAGAGAATTTAAACATTTCAAGAAGTGCTTGAAAAACTTGTTTCTGAAGTATTGAGAAACTTCAGCAAGAAAAAAAAAAAGCCTGGATTCATGAAAATCTTTGTGGTTTGAGGCTTATTCTGTGCAAAATTCTCCCCTGATTGTTTTGTGCAGAAACTGGACGGGAAACAATACTTTTGCACATAAATATAATTTTTTGTACTGAAAACAATTGTTTTTCTCTGTATTCTACTCTGCACAGAATCTACAACTTATTTCTGGGCAGAAAATGCAGTTCTCTGCACAGAAAAACTACTTGCAGTTTTTTTAATTAAAATTTTGAACACTTTCTTATAGCGTAAAGAAAACTGCTGAAATTATTTGTTGTTCCCTTCCAGAAAAAAATTAGCAAAAAAAATTCCAACCCTACTCAGAGCAGAAAGCACAAAGGAATGTAAATAGATTTGCTTAGTTGCAATATTTATTTTGGTTTTAATTTTCCTATTGTCAAAGATCAGAGAATTCTTTCTAAGAGCTGCTGTATAGAGGGAAGTAGAGGACATAAACAAACAATGAAATTTTGGACAAAACAATTACATAAAATACTAAATCATTTCTCCTTATTACCAAAAAGTAACAAGGGGATAAGAAATACTGAGATCCTTCATGAAGAAAATGGTCAAAGATGGGGAAAAATAGACTTCTAGTTTCAGCAATTTTTTCTGAAAAATTGTTTTTCCTCACAAAATTGTTATATTTTGCACATAAAATAATATTTTTGCTCAGAAAACAGGGTATTTGGCAAACTTCCTGCACATAAATAGTGTACTGTGCATGCAGAATCAAGGGAGGGGGAAGTTTGTAGAAAAAATTGTTTTCCATGAACAATTTTTTTTTCCTAAAAAAGTTTCTATGTGCAAATTTTTTTTAAAAAAAAAAGGCTAAAAAAATCTTCATCTCTTTACTGGGAAGACCTCTTCTGCAGTTTCTTGTTCTAGCATATGAAAATGAAGTAAATGAAGATTTACAACCCTTTCAAAGATAAAAGATGACATCAGATAGAATACAAGATGGCTCCCCTACCTACTCAGATTGGCAGTTTAGTCAACAATGGCAAGAGGACAGATTACTTTGCTTTATTGGAGGGTAGCAAGTTAGCTATGGGACTGCAGACCATATGGTACATGTCAATCTGGTTTTCTAGCACCCTGGCATTTTCTACCTAAGGCAATTGCCACCCTTTGGCAAGTGGTGGGGCTGGCTCTACTGGCCAGCTCATGGTTCCACCAAACAAAGTGTCTGCCTCTGCATTTTGAAATGGATATCACTTGACACAAGAGAAATAGAGCCTTTCTGCACTACACTGTTATAGTGCTATTATTCCACTTTCAATATGCTGTGGAATTCTGGGGTTTGTAGTTTACTGAGGCTAAAGAGCTCTCTGGCTGAGAATTCTAAATGCCCCTCCCTAAACTGCAAACCACAGGACTCCATAAGATGTTGAAGGTGGAATAACAGCACTGCAACAGTGTGGTGAGAAATGGCTCCAGTCTACCAGAGTTATTTCTCCTTGGAGAAAAGTGCTACCCAGGGTCAGAAATATGAAGAAATCTGGAGAAGGACAGTAACTCAACTGCAGTGGCAGGACACCTGATGTTCAAGCAGAAATGTCTAAGCACAGTCCCTGGTATATTGAGTGAAATGGAAACTGGTCAAAGGAAAGCCTATTGACCCCAAGCCCTGAAAAGCTGATGACATTCAGAGTTGGCAACTTTGTGGTCTTCTAGATCTTGTTGAATGACAACTTTCATCATCCTTTATCACTGGCTATGCCAGCTAGGGCTTGGATGAGTTGCAATCTGATAATGTCTGGAGGTCAACAAATGCCCCACTTCTGATCCAGATGGAGAAATATCATGATTGTAAGGCAATTTCCAATGTTTATTGTGTGAAGCTGGTTTTGTCTATGGCATCCTTTGTACCTGCAGTATGTAGTAAAGACCTACATGCTCTAAAGGTACCCGATCCCACCTGATCTTGGAAGCTAAGAAGAGTCAGTTCTGGCTAGTATTTGGATGGGAAACCACCAATGAATACCAGGTACTAGAGGCTGTATGTCAGAGGCAGAAACTGGCAAAACTACCTCTGAGCATTTGTTGCCGAAGAAAACCCTATGAAATTCATGAGTCACCATAAGTTAACAGGTGATTTCAAGCCGCGCGTGCACACACACACGCACGCAGTAAAAGTGCACAATTCAGCAAGAGCTGCAGGTGCCACAAGATTGCCTCTTCTCACTGGAGGTGCTGCTTCTTTGGATGCTAAACTAGCTAATAAGGACTCCTGATGATTTATAGGATAGCCTAGGGTGAGATAATGAGTTTGAAATACTCACGCTGCTTCTTGAGAGCTGCCAATAATGAATCACCACCAGACTATTAGGGTCAGCCAACTGACAGAAAAGTGCTTGGGAAAGCAGTGGATTCAAACATACTGGCAGATATTGTGTGCTATAGTTGAAATTCTAAATAAAACTATCAAATGGACTAAAAACAAAACAGAACCAAAAAAAAAAATCCTCCATGAAGGTCAACAAGGAATACAAATCTCATCAGTAGAATGGGAGTGTCAGGAACCGAATTCACACACACAAATGTAATAGTGCTAATACACTATTTATTAGGAGTGTGATGCATAGTACAGGACTTCAGTGAGCGAACTGAAGGCAATTAGCAAAATCCAAACATTAAAAGCAAGTAGTTTCCCATTCCGCCCTCAAAAGACCTTGAAGTACTGGCTTTGGCTTGGCAGTTCTTATCACTACATTCCTAGCTTTGTTTATCTAATGGTCTCTGGTTCTCATACCTTGTTACAAGCAAGCAGCTAATTAACTCCTACTACATGTCCCATAACTGAAATATGGAGGGCTACCCGACAGGGAGAGAGAGTTTCCACAAGTTGTTTCATCATACTTGTTCCCCTGCCACCACCCAGGCCAAAACTGCTCCAAAGGAAACCCTCTAGAACAGTGCAAGCGTGGTGTGGGGCCTGCAAGGGTCAGGGGAACAAATGGCAAAAATTGCCTACCATTCCTCAGAGCTTGGAAAAGCTGGCTGAGATCCTGCATCAGACATGTAGTCATGATGTCGTGGCTATGATCCATCCCTCAATCTGACCACCAAAGCCCACCCTAAAAGGATGAGGAACAGAGCTGTGTGAGTGGCAGTGTAGGTAGTGGTGCAACAAGGAAAAGCAGGGAGCCCTGTTGGGCCCTATCACAATTCCTCAACACATTGTTGTTCACTGGTGGGAGGGAGCCGAGTGTGTCATCCTTCAGCATCCTGCTTACCAGCATTACAGAACTCTATCTCTCAGTGTAGTTGCCTGGATTTTAAGTGGCTTTCAGGGGGATCTACAATTGTGGCAATGGTACCACAGCCTAAGTGAGAATGCAAAACACTTATGAGGTCACAAGCCAAACTTGTGACATCATAACCACCTAATAGGATATCAGCCACTAAACAACAACAACAACAACAACAAAAACAACAATAATGTATTTGTTACCCACCTCTTCCCAGGGCTTGAGGCAGGGTTCAACATAAATTAAAATACAATTAAAACACATCATGGTTTAACTTTTCCAAAATCTGTCCTGTCTCATACTAGTGGAAACCTCTGCAAGCTTGACACCCTTCGAGCTACATTTTCTTTAAAAAAAAAAAACAGAGATAAAATCTAGGTGATGGATTATTTATTTATTTATTTGTATCCCGCCTCTCCATATGGATCGAGGTGACGAACAACTTACAAATAGCATGTATTTCTATACATGCCCCCAACAAGCTGGGTACTCATTTTACCGACCTGCGGAAGGATGGAAGGCTGAGTCAACCTGGAGCCTGGCAGGATCGAACTCACAACCTTGTGGCTTGCAGTACTGGGATTTAACCACTGCGCCACCAGGGCTCTGTATATCTCTTATATAGCACAAGTTTTTAAAAAAATGTTCTTCCTTTTATATTACCTCTCTTTTAAAGTAGCCACAGAAATTTTGCTTAAAGCAAAAATTTGAAGGGAATAGAATGACTGTTGGATAAGACTTACAGAAGACTTATAATGACTGTGACATTTTTTGGCTATGTGTATTCTGTATGTGTTGTGGGTGTAAGGAACTCTTTAACCCACCTCTGCCCTGAAGTAATAGTCAGTTCCTGCTTGAGGCAAAATAAAGTAGATTATGAACTTCCACCTAAAACAAAACATGTTATATACTTTGAAGGAAGTACAAGCAAACATAATTAAAGCTCAAGCAAAACTATCAATCAATCAATGGGAAGAGGGGGATGTATTTGTTACTTTTGCATCCCCCCATTCCACCTAGGAGCATTTTAGCCGAAAAGATGTATGAGAACATGAGAGGAAGTGACTTGCCAAAGCTGGGAAAAGTTACATTTTAAGACTAAAGCTCCCAGAAATCCTCCAGTCACTGTGGCCAACGATTGTGCTTGCTAAGAGATTCAGTCCTACTCTGTAACAGTAACTTTTCTGAACTGTACTCACAGCTGAACAAATATTTGACTCTGAGAATGAACAACAGCACTGAGCAATGACAAGCACTCCTGTTCAGGTTCTAGTCAGCCAGTCATGCCTCTTCCAAGACACTCCATTCCACTCTCCCTCTCCCAGCCCTTTGGGTTTTCCATTCCTTCCCAACAATCAGTCAGCCTTTCATTACCACTGAGCCTGTTCAGTCTTCATTGGTCATTAACACCACCCCCTTCCCAGTAGAATAGACAATTAATGTCCATTTTGGCCAACTGCTGGAACTTTTTACATTAACAACAACTTAACGACTGTTTTTGTATGTGTGGGAGGACAAACTGTGGCAGCCCTGTACAATGGAGTACTGAGTGTTAATCAGATTTCTAATTAGGTAAAGATCTTTAGCAGTGTCAATACCCACTAGAGCATCTAATTCACAGCATCAGAATATCTGGTGCAATTTTGCGTGGTGCTTCATATTGATTGGCGAATCCTGGCCACTGAAGCAATTAATCAGATTCACCAGTAGATCGCCAGAAGAGGTGTAACAATCTAGCCTGCTGTGACAATATAATATGTATTATTAGCCTTTTAAAAGCACGCTTCACTGTACATAGGGCATGGATACAAGGTTTGATATTAAGGTCTAAGATGAATTCCTGAGACAAACTTCTCCATGGACAGCAATGGTACAAAGGACTCCACACCTTCCAATAGCATTTAATTCCTTAATTAATGTCTATTCCTCCTTTTCTCCCACTATGAGACTCAAGGCAGCTCACAATATCATCGACCTTTCATATTTGCTGGAGTTAGGAGTGCAGGAACCCAATGAAAGTGGATAAACCATGCATTAATAAACTCAAACCATATTTAACACACAAAAAAGAATGATCCATCTATTCAACACAACATGGATGCCATTGAGGCATCAAAGTTCCTTCACAAGGCAGAAGTGGAGGGCTGGTGGGGCTTGCTACCACCTCCATTGCTGTCCTAAACTATTTTTAATAAGGACTTGCAAGTCTTGTTCACAGACTCTCAGGCCATTTGCACACTGTTATAATGCTAATATTCCAAGTTCAACATCCTATGAAATCCTGGGGTTTGCAGTTTAGGGAGGGGCATTTAGAATTCTCAGCCAGAGAGCTCTTTGGTCTCAGTAAACTATAAGCCCCCCGAATTCCACAGGATGTGGAAAGTGGAATAATATCACCATAACCGTGGAGTGTGGAAATGACCTCAGTCATACAAGGCTTGCAGTTCCTGTTAAAAATGACACAGGGTAGCAGTGGAGGCAGCAGCAAAATATCAGCAAATAATTAAATCTGCAAAAGTGAAACCCACAAACTGTTTAAGGTTAAAACCAAATACAGTTAAAATCATGAGTAATTCAAACGTTAAGAATGAAATAATCAATCACATTAAAACATTAATGTACACCAGTTTAAAAGGCAGTTGAAACATGCTCATAATGATAAAATGTATAGCACACCTCAGTTAAAAGAGCTTCTGCAGTAGCCTCAGGAAATAAGGTCTCCGCCTGCTCAAAAAGAGCAGAGAGATGGTCCACCTTGCCTCCCACTGGTCAGGAATTCCATAGCCTAGGACAGCCACTGAGAAAGCTCTCTCCTTTTGTCTGCATCAGCTGAACCTGCTATGATTGTGGAAAAAGACTTCTCTAAGGATCTTAAAATCTGGACAGACTCATAGTGGGAGATCCAGTTTTTTGGACATGTTGGACCTAAGCACACAGGGCTTTGTAGGTCAGAAGCAGCCCTTGGAATTGTGCCCAGAAACAAAATGGTAGGCAGTGAAGCTGGTTCAACAGGGGAGTTATATGTTCCCTATAATACACTAGGTCAACTGTCTTGCTGCAGCATTTCAGACTCACTGCAGTTTGTGAAGGCAGCCCCGCTTAAAGTGTGTTACAGTAATCCAAACAATATGTAATCAGGGAATGCATTATTGTGGGTAATGTGTAATCAAGGCATCTGCAGGAATGGGTCTAGCATGTGTGACAGCTTCATGGTAAGGACATAAAATGGCTGCCTTCCTTTCTATTCAGCAGTCACCCAGGAAAGAAGTACAGCTGAAAATTTGGCAGCTTATGTTAAATCATTAAATGCTCTGTCACCTTTTCAGTTCCTGCTTTTTTGCTCCTCTAGTCTCTGCCTATTCTCTCTCCTAGTCAAGCCCGGCCCCATCTTTAGGCAGAATGCCTCAAATGCCTCAGGCAACAGCATACCAATCATTTTTGAGGCAGTCCCACCATCTGCATTTCCCTCTCTTGGAGGACAGAGCTAATCTTCTACACAGTCTATCCTACACTCCTCCTCCATTTATTTATGTGCTGTCTTTTCCCCAGCTTGGGACACAAGGCAGCTTACAAGAGTTAAAGCAAGCATAGTTAAAAACTAACAGTGTGCAAAAGTTAAAAAGCAATTAAAGCACCATAAAACTTGAAACTGTTAAAACAAATTAAAACAACAATAGCAAATAAAAGTCCAGCACATTATAGAAGACCTGTTTCCCCTGAGAAATCAATTCTCAAAGACCTATCAAAATAAAATGGATGGAGGATATCAGTGTAGCCTCTCTGGAATGGAGTTCCAGAACCTGAAAGCAGCCATTGAGAAGGTCCTCTCCTATGTTCCCACCACAAGTACCTCTTAAAGTGGCAGGACAGAGAACAGGACTTCCTCAGAACTCAAAACATGGGCAGGTGCTTCAAGTAACCTGGACCTGAACTGTATAGGGCTTTATAGGTTATCACCAGTCTCTTGAATTCTGCTGGGAAATGAACAGGCAAGCAGAGGAGTTGTTGCACCAAGGGAGTTGTGTGTACTCCCTAAACTATGCTGCTTCTCTCAAGAGTGGCAGGGGACACCAACAACTCACTAGCACTGAAATAAGATTCAATGTCCAGTCCACTTGGCTTCTATACATGGAATAGAGGGGAGCATTTTGTCCTTTATTAGAAATACTAAAACTCAGTAGTAGGCGGAGGCTTGCATGTCAGTTGGGTGCTGGATCCAATCTGCTTTTTAAAATTAACTTTAAAAGAGCTATCCAAGGTGCTGAGTATATTTTGGGACTAGTGTTCTGTGCTTTTGATAGCTCCATGAAAATCTAGATTAAAACTCAGAGTGAATTCACCACCTACTGATATGAAAGCCACCAGCATCTACTGGAAAAAATGTTTTGGGTTGACAATGTTCCTAGCATTAATTCATTTTCCAGATTCTGCCTCCTGAACCTCTCTTCTTCCCTTATAGTTTTAAATATTTATGTATTTGTAAGAATTATAACCAACCTTATTTCCAATAAACTGAAACCAGCACTGGCAGATTGTGGCCATATTTCAGGGTTAGGCATCCCTTGCTATGAAGCGTACTACATAGATTTCTATCTTCTTGCTTTACCTGTGCAACAGTGTTGTGCAGAGGAGCACCCTGAGAGAGACTGAGTGACTCAGGATTACTTAGTATGTTTCATTCCTCTAGTTCAGATGGTTTCTTTTCCCAGAATGCATGACTTCACATTGGCCTGTTGCCTTCTGTAGAACCTGCTGCTTCCTGCCTTAATCCTGCTTCTTCCAAATGACTTCTTAGACTCTTGGGCCTTTTCCACAGCTTATCTTTGTCCGAGCAGTATCCAGTGACAATGGCAGTAGCAGCTCTAGCAAGAGGGGAGCACGATGGAGTGTTCTCCTCCACACTGGCTGCTTTCAGGAACCAGGAAGCACAATGGCCATGCCTCTTCCTGTCACAGCACAGATGTGTACTGTCCCAGGCTGTGCTGGGGCAGGAAGCACAGCCAATTCCTCTTCCAGGGCCTCTGCAGGCAAGTTAAATGCAGGTGCATGGCAGGAGGGCTGCTCAGTCGCTGGGCATTTACAGGGAAAAACTGTCAACGATTTATGATATGATTGCACTGCCTGGGGATGGGAGAATGATGCACCAGGATGACGTGCATAAGCATTGTCCCAGCCCCGTTCTTCTCCTGCCCCATGGCGAGTTGAGTGAATCAAGCAGAAAGGGCCTTTGTTTCTTCTTTTCCTCTCGATGATCTAAGTAGTTCAGGGGATGGAAACCAGAGACCTTTCTAGCTGTTCTGACCCTCAGTGATATTAGGGCACCCAATCCAATCCACACTAGAAGTTCTACAAGGCTGAATGACAAGCATTTTTCTGCCTGAGTTTGAGTAGAAAATGGTGCTCCACACACTCAAGTCAAAGTGCACAGTATCCAAAACCAGCCAAGTTATGTTAGCAGTGGTGGCAGAAAATATCACAAACAGTTCTCTCCATTTATGGCAGCTAAATAAATTAAGTCACCAACCTTGTGCTGCCTTTTCCAATACCTCAAATCATCTGCTTGAGACAGCTACCCTACTCTGCCTAACATTTGGATTGGCCATGTGTAAGCACGACAAAACGTTTAAGCCTACTGGGTTAGGGGCTTCTTTTCCTTAGAGAAAAATGAGGTCATGACATTTCCTGTCTGAAACCTGGCTCCCTAGGTTTCCTATGAACCACTCTAGAAGGAGTTTTAACTGATGTGGTATCAAAAAACAATAACATTTTCAAAATATGGAGTTCACATCGTGCTGTAAAAGAATAATAAAGTGCAAGGAGCATGAAACCAAGAGACAAAATTTTGTGCTGACAATAAATCATGCAATACATTGAGCAGAAATCCCATTACATTTGGTAAGATTACAAGTGCAAGTGCAGCAACTAAATGTTGTTTTTCCCCCGACAAGAGTGAAATTGGACAAACAGCAACCCAAACTTGGGAAACTGTGAAAAATGTGAGAAGTTCTGCTGAGATGGGACAGTTGCTGTCCAACATCATATGGAGGGCCACATATTCCTCATCCCTGTTTTAATATGAAGGGGATCATGGGATCTACTTTTTGAAAAATTTTGGCATAACTGACTACTGAGAGTTCATGTTTGATTTGTCCTAGGACCCATTTATTGGTCTTTTTGGCAGTCTGTGGTATGCATAGAATTCTCCTCCAGCACCACATTTCAAATGAGTTGATTTTCTTCCTGACAGCTTTCTTCACTGTCTAACTTTCACGACCATACATAGAAGCTGGAAATAATACAGCATGGACAATCTTGAGTTTTGTATTCAGTGTATTTGTATTTGTATCTTCACACCTGAGGATCTAGTTCCTTCATAGCTTCCCTTCTAAGCAGTGGTCCTCTTATTTCTTGACTACAATCTCCATTGTAATTTATGACTGAAGTCAGGGTATAGAAACTTGGCCAATTTGAATGTCTTAATCATCTATTTTATAGTGATAAAAACCCTCCGTGGGACAATAATAGTCAATGGAAAGAAGAAATTAGTTCTCTCTGTCTTGCTGTTATTGTTGCTGCTGTTTATATGGCAAGTGGCTGAAATTTGGAGATTTTGTTTGCAGCTCTTCAGGTTATGATGTTGCACAATGTTGTTATTGTAGGTCTAGTTGTATGTGAAGTAGGTAACAAAGCGTGACTCCCAGGGCTTAAAATGTCCCATCCTGTCCCTAAATTGTCCCATGAAGATTAGAATCATAAACCTAGAAGGGGCCACACGGGCCATTGAGTCCACCCCCCAGCTTAATACAGGATTTCTAGTTAGAATGTCCCTATCAAGTACCTGTCCAGCCTCTTTTTGAGGACATTCAAGGAAGACTAGAATCTATGAGTGGAAACTCTCTGGGTCCCATTGCTGAACCACTCTTAATGTCAAGAATTTCCTTCTAATGTTTAAGCAAAATCTACTCTCTGAGAACTTCAGACCATTAGATCTGGCTCTTCCTCTGGGGCAGAAAAGAACAGCCTGCAACCCTTGTGACAACCCTTGAGGTATTTAATGAATGGAATTATATCAGCCCTCAGCCTTTTCTTCACCAAACTGAACATGCCCAGCAAATTCAACCTTTCCTCATATGTTTTATTCGCTAAATCAACTAATTTATTCCACTCCTCCAAAAGGAACCTTCCAATGCCATTTGTAGATGGTGGTTTGTTGCTAACATAGAGTAGTGGCAAATCATGAATAAACTGAATAACTGGACAAATTATAATTCACAGAATTCTTTTATAAATGTTGGAAACTGAATCGTATTTGATCCCTAATCGTATTTGATTCCCTTTACAGGATGAAAAAATCACCATCTGTTTTTCTGCTTTCACCTGTGTTTTGTGGTGAACAGAGCACTGCTTATCTACCGTTTGCCCAGCCTTCTAGGGCTCTCATTTAATCAAGCCTTTACATAGCTTGGAAAGGTTACTTTTTTGACTCCCAGGATCCTATGTATACCAGTAGGAACAGTAAAGAAGACTCCAGTTTAAAGTTAAACAAAGTATTTTGTTTGAATTGACAAACATACAAGGAATTAAATACTCTTAAGAACCATACAAAGCTACTGAAAAGTGAGGTGAGAAAGGTTGGATAGAGAGAGATTGGGTGGAAAGGATGATAGTTACCAATCCTGAGGACGGGGTCACAGCAGGGTGGATCAGACAGCATCTGGAGCACCACATGCAATGTACTACACAGAACATACTACAATTGGCTGGGGTTGAAGCTAGGGTTTTTATACCTTATTTCATACCCTAAGGGGGTTCATTGACAAAACCATAATGGCATTCCCACTGGACTAACAAATAGGCTGATTGCTTAACTTTAGGGTGTCAAAACATTGATGGGACTCAGTGTTACTTTGGCCCAGGCCTACCCGGTGATAGCACTAGATATCTCTTTTGATATCAAACCATTCGGCCTTACTCTGCCACCCTGCTCCACATGTTTGCGAGGCCTCTGGACAAGCACGTACACAGGCACGGCCGGTAATTGTTGGACATTCCATTCTCCACCTAGGCAGGCAGAACAGAACAACTCCGTTGCTTCAGGGACTTCTTCCTGCAAACACCTCTTGTTTAAGCGCGACTCTAAACAAAGACACTCGGCCTCGAGCCGATAGTCTTACAAAGCCAAGCTAAGCACCTTGCATTTGCATACTGGCTATACTATTGTTATGTCTAAGCCCATCATGTTAAACTTGACCTTTTCCAAAGCTTTGTCCTGCTCCAAACTTGTATTGTTCTCACCAAGTATGGCATAGCCTGCAGGCACAATTCACCCTATAAAAACTCCCCAATTCCGAGACCACCTCAGATCGCTTGCCCGGTTCAGATCGCTCCCAAGCTCCAGACCGCCTTGCTGCCATTTTGTACAGCGAGCTCCCCTCAGTGAGCCGCACTGAGCTTTCTTCCCCACCATCTTCCAGCTTCTTCAGGACTACAAGAAAAGGTGTCATATCACCCATTTCCCCTGAAATCTCTTATTTCTAATTCCTTAGTTAGCTGTGCGTGTTTGTGGTGTCTTTACTGTTTGTTTGTCTTTGAATAAAAACATCATTTTTACTATTTTAAAACTGTCTGACTGCTAAACTGACCTGACCCCATAGACATTGGGTTACAAGATCTCTGCTACGTTACCCTGCCTCTCACTAGCTTAAGAGAGTGCTCCAGTTAATTTCCTCAACTTTGTGTTTGTGTTTGGTTATTTGGGCGCAGGATGCTTTCTTAATGTTCAGTCAGGCAGGGTGTATAAGGAAGATCTCTGTAGGGAAAGACTGAGGGATGATCTCCGATTGTTCACCAATCTGGACTGTTTGTCTTTCATTGTATTTCAAAATGTAAAGAGCTTTAGAATGGTAAAGGAGATTAGCACAAAACCATCAGCACCAGGTTTTTCTGCCTAATCCTGTCTGGACTCATGACCCTGAACATATCTCAAGTCAACTTGGCCCCAAAACATGTCAGCATGACTTTGATTATGTTCTTCAGTCATTAATAAATCCAATGTATGAAAATCACATATCTTACATGAGGGGTGGTAGAGTATGTAACAGGTCTCTTTACTTGGTTCTTTGGAGGCTATGCAGTACAATTCTCAAAATGAGGAATGCAGCAATGTCTGCTGGTGCTTCCCCTCTCCCTGGGGCAATGATCTGCTGTGAGTTTTAGTCAGAAATACAGAGCAGTTAATCCATGCTGCTGACTCTTCTTTTCCAAAATAGTTCCAGCATCTTGGGCTGTTCCTTTAGCACTTAATACTAAACCAAAAGGAGCTTCACTAGCTCACTGTCATGGTATCCCACACTGGAACCACCAGGAAATACTAGGAATCTCCATGTTAGTGGAAGAAAAACATCCCAGCTGAACCCCTGGATAACTGCTATCATTCAAAGTTGATAATACAGGGATACCTCAGTTAACAAGCCTCTGACAAAGAAACCCCTTTTTACAATTGTTTTAAAGCACTGGCTTTGAGAGTATGCTGAAGGAGGGCTGAAGAAAGATAGACAGGCTTTCAGTGTTGGGTTGCACCAGTGTATCTGCAGTAAACAATGCAACAATCTGCAGTTTCAGAAAAAATGGGATTCTACTCTAGGTGATCCTGCTGTAACTGTGAGTGCTTACATACAACAGTCAAAGCAAACAGCAGCCTCCAGAATCACTTACTGAGCATGTGTGAAGAGAAAAACAGGAAGAAAAGGGGAAAACTGAT